>JAMPIV010022885.1:0-203623 GCA_024509875.1 Oreohelix idahoensis
TGATTATAAACAGACAACGTTATAGATTTATGACACGTTTAAAAGCATAGTAAACGTTAATGCATTCTAGAGCAAGAGATATTTACGATGGTTACTTCGTGGTGCTCATATTTGATATGTGTTTTCAATTATATTATTTATTTGTTATGCTCAAATCCATTCGGCGGGCGAGTGATATATATATTTACATACATACAGTACATGTACATTCATACATACATATCAGAATCTTTATTCTTCTTTAAGTACATCGACATGTACTGATATGATATAGCTGTAATGTAAAATGATATCAGAATCTCTATTCTCAAGAAAATACATGGATGGGTGTGAAAAAAAATCGAAAAAAGGTAATTCGTCTTACAAGGACAAAAGACAAAGAAAATAGCCAACGTTACGACCACAAGGCCTTCGTCAGGGAAAGGAAAGAAAGTGAAGGCTAGATAGGACAAGAAAATACATTGATATGTAATGACATAATACATGCAACATGGCATATAGGAGAATCATTAGAATTTACATAAAGTAAATTTACATATTCATACAGCGTTAATGAGGGCTATTACCACATACATACATACATACATACATACATTAATACATACATACATTTTGAAAAAAGAAATGTAACTTCGCTGACAAGTGTGTTTAATTATACTTGTTATCTTGTATATCTGCCATCCAATTCACCTAACCTCCTTACTTTCCTGCAACGAGAGAATGAAATACAATACTTATTTATTCATTTTTTTATAGACACATAGCTAATAAGTGCGTTTAATTGTATTATTTATCTGTTATGATTAAATCCATTCCACGGACTCTCTTTATCCTTCTACCACGAGGAAGCCAAACATTCGTATTTTAAAACACAATGAGAAATCACAACAATTAACTCGCACTTCAGTTTCACGCACTTTTAAAATTTCAATTTAAAGTTGACCTTTATGATTCTTAATCACTTCAAATATTTAACGTAAAGTACGTGCCTTGACTTGTATAACATTAATCATATTAGTTATGTTTCTATAATTGTTTTGAATGCTGTCCTGTGAAATTAGTTTAGATTAATCTGTATCAGATATCAACGACTAGAAATCTGCCCACCGTTGTGAGATGAAATGTGGACAGCTGCGTTTTTCTCGTTTCTTCACGTTATAGGCATATGATCGTCTGCTAATAACAGACTAATAACGGTGTAAATGAAGACGGTAATCGCACACTTCAGCTGAAGAATGTTATGTTCTTGAAAATCGTCGCAAATTAGCACTGCTGCAGTATCACTTCTTTGGCAAGGGCGGTTGGTGGGGCACGACAAGCGGCAGTGTTTTTGCGTGCCTGAATACTCCTTCTATCGGGCGATGTGAAAATTGAAAGCTTAATTAATTAGAGAAGCTTGCGAGTTCGAAGAAAACCCGTAAATGCTGATCCCTAAATTACGAGGATAAGAGGAGGGCTGCAGTAAGACGGGGGGTAAGCGGTAAAGTATTTTTTCCCTGCCATGTGACACCAATCAGGTAGAATTTGCTCTTACTTTTACGTTTTCTACTTAATTCTCACTTTCTTTCCTTTCTGTTTATCTGTCCCTGGCGAAGGCCTTGTGGCCGCAACGTAGATTGTTTTCTTGTCTTTTCCCTGAGTAAGACATACTACCTCTTTATATTTTTTTTCCTCCACCGATACCTAAATTAGTGATGATGAATGGTTGAAGTTTCCCTGTGAGATATCGTGGTACAATACAATGGTTACTAACAATACCCCCCCCCCCCCCCCCCCCCCCCCAAATCCTAGAATTGACTGGGTTAAAACTGGCCAGTCGAAAAAACATGCAGAAAGGTTATGGGGGTGGGTGGAAGAAGAGCAATATTGTTTATGTGACAAAACAGGGCGGCCCCTATCGATCTTTGTTTCACTCCGGCAGTATCGGTACATTTGTGGTACTGATTTTTATTATTTGCTCTCAATTGTCGCACTCTTCTTTCTCTCTTTCTTCATTATTTTTCTGCTAAGTAGCAGATATCTGATTTTATCAAATCATTCGATACTCCCTTTAGGTGATAATAATCACATTTGCTTGGCGCTGCCCAGATTTGTTGGCTATAGGCGCGGCAGATTAACACGTACATCGGCCAGCGCTGTCGGCTTAATCACCTGTAAGACATGGATGACAAGGTTTCTTTAGATAAAAGTAAGATTGCTACATCTCAAACACATGGTAATATGCGGTTACCGGTGTGTTTGAAAGTTTGTACACATGGGCATCGGACATCTTATTACCATATATGGGAGAGTTGACCTCTGCCTTACGTCCAAAATTATCCGATATAGGAATATTTTGAAATTACCCCATAACCCGACCTATTTGAATATGATTGGAGCTTTTATTTAACTCCATGACAAACGAAGGCGTGGGGAAGCAAGGAATATAATCTGACCATTTTCTCAAGCTAATTCACTTGAGAAATCGCTCGCCAAGACACCAGACTATTACAGTGAAAAATTAGAATTCAGAATTCCTTCTTAATATACCGGACACCTTTTATTGGAGTATTTATCGGGACTTACAATATAGCCCAGGAAATCTCTAACATTTTAAATAAGGAAACCGGGACTGCGGAAACTGAAGGACCACACACGAAGTCAGAGGGAACTTATTAAATTAACGACACCCCAGACGCGTGTAAGAGGCCGATTCAAGTCTATTTTATTCATCTGAGCAAAAAGTCTTTGAGTCAGGATTGGCGTAAGTTGTGATTTACATTATTACTAACATGTGAACTAACATAAATATATGTATATATTACCGTGTGAAGTTTAATATGTGAAACTCGCTTGTGGATGTCAAAGTCATTTGAGGCTGGCAACCTCAGCGTATAGAATGATGATTCACGAACCACCACTGCACGGGTAATTGATTTATTGATAGTTTCGTGAAGAGAACTAAAAGCATAAAGTAGTTCCAGGTTCCATATGGAGCAGGGATGGAAAGATGAAAGAAATGATGTACATTCTAAGTATAATCCTTACATTTTCAAACCAGTGTAAATGTCTATGTGAAGATTTTCATTTTTAAGTAATGGAAGTTTCAAACTTTTCAATCAGTGTAAACATAAATGAAAACATATTCAATTTACATTGTGAACACTTTTCAATCAGTGGAGATGAATATGTAAACAGACTCTGTCTGTATTATTAACTTTTCATTTAAATATTAAGTAACCATGAAAGTGATAAAGCGTTTTGTTGTGATGTTACTGCTTTCATAAGGTTATACTGGACACATAAATGAATGGTCAACTCGTTCCGACACAGTGCTGACATCGAGTGAGAATGTAGATGTAAAGGACGCGAATGTGTGTACAGTTCTGTTGAGTTGACAAGTCACTCACTCAATCATAGTTAGAAGTCAATAAAGGGTAGACTGCTGATGACGTTTCATACATTTAATAATGGACGTACACTTCGACATCACGATTACAGTCACTTGAACAGGTTGGCAAAAAATCATCGTATACTTGAAAAAATGGGTGACAATATCAGATGTACATTTATGTGGCATGTAAATATAATGGAACGATAGTAGGCAAGCACTCAATATTCTGGTTGTCTATCGTCTCATGCTTCAACTGACTAATCGCGTCAGGTAAGGTGGATACATAATCATCAACAATGGTTCACTGTCAGAACCTTCTCCTGGCTAAGTTTCTCAAGCCGTAAATTCATCAAATGTTTATAGCAACAATGTTAAACCACAGTAGTGGGTTTTTTCATAATACATAGATCTCTGTACCATCATCAGATAATAGGACCTTTTCTGTTCTCCGACGATGATCCGTTTACAAATGGCTCTCCTCCGTGAGCTTCTCTCACCCAGGATGAAAAATTATGAAGCAGAATTAATTCGTAATTCGTATATAAATGTCCTGATTGGGCTTCTATACATTTCTGCTATCAATAAGGCTGGTTACATCAAGTAATCTAGTGCTGCTAGATAACACGTCATCTTCATCTGTAGTCAACAATCCTAGATGTACGATAATACGTATCCCATCTAGGTTTAACAAAAAAGTTCAGCAAAAAGGTTTTGGTTTTACCTGGCTTTAGGAAAACACACACAAGCGAATAACGCACGCCATTCCTTGGCGTTAATAATCAACATTAGGAGAATCTCTGATACTACAGTCATACAGAGAAACAATCTCCTTCCTAGAATAAATCACAGAGACCAATCTTCAGACTTTCTAATCGACCAGCCCATAGCAGCGGCGACATGACAGCAGCTTCTCTGTCGACACCCCAAATCGACGCATGCGCAGAAATGCCTTTGACCCCAGAGTTCAGCTCAAAAAATAGACCGACATAGAAATACAAAGATACAAAGATATAAGACCGAATCACCTTAGATAGTCAAGGAATAAATATAAATTCGGGCCATAAACATTTTAAGCAAGACCAATCTGTATCTGGCCATACCAGATGCAAAATGACGTAAATCTAGTATTCATACGCCAGATTGAGACACAAGAACAGATAACCCATATAACCGAATATAACATCGATCAATCAGGGTTCTGTCCCTTAGACTAAGAATCATTGATTCTCAAATAAAATACTTTTCATCAGACAAATAGTTATACTTTACATTTGTATGCCTACCAACAGTAATCTGTGCGTCACAGACTACCACACAAAAAAATCTGTGCGCAACAGACTACCACACCCCCCCGGGAAAAAAAATAAAATCATTTTTTTTTCATCTGAGAGCAACATACAATAGGCTCACAACGCACCAATATTGCGCAGATGAGAAATATCGGCGATTAATAACGCCAAATTAAGGCAAAGCCGAAGTATAGCTCGACCGGTGAGAATATATCTCAACATCTCAGAGAAATTATTTCTCTAAGTATAAATATTTCCAGGGAGGTGTCATCAACGCATACTACAATACTGGCAATGACACAATGCATACCATAATTTCAATTACAATTTCATATTAAGTACCATAAGTTCATGATTGACAAAAGAAAAATCATCAAAGGACTAGCGGTGAATAAAAATTAGTGAACCGCTAAATGTTTATACAATCACTATATCATATATTACAAATGTGTACATATTTTGATATAGAAAAAAAAAGAACTGTTGTAAAGTTAGACACATTAAGAAGTCCAAGATTTAACAGTTAGGTGGAATCATGTGGGCATCTAGACAGAATGTCTGCCATCACATTTTCTGAACCACGGATAGCTCGCACCGATAAATGAAAAGGTTGAAGAGTAATGGCGTATCGAGTTGATCTCGAGCTCTTCAAGTTTTTACTTTAAATAGCTGTAAGAGCTTTCTGGTCAGTTTCCACTATGAAATGCGCACCAAGAAGGAATCTTTGAAGTTTGAGAATTGACCAAACCATCGCCAAAAGTTCACGGTCTAAAACCGAGTAATTCCTTTCTGCTGCATTAAGTTTTCGTGAGATATACATTACAGGATGCAGAGTTTCAGAGTACTCTTGCATTAGTGCCGCTCCAATCCCAGTGGATGAAGCGTCACTACGAAGAACAAATGTCTTATCTGTAGTAGGTAACACTAAAATAGGCGTAGTTGAAAACAAATTTTTAATCTTATCCAAAGAGGATTGGCATTCCTGAAACCAGTGGACCATATTAGGAGACCCTTTCTTTAGTAACGAAGAAAGCGGTGCCATGATAGAGGATAGATTCTGAATGAATCGTCCATAAAATTGTATAAGACCTAATAGGCTTCTCACTTGCTTTTTAGTCTTAGGAATAGAGATGTTAAGTATTTTACTGGTATTATGGTCCTCTGTCTTTAGGAAACCATGACCGACACGGTGACCTAGGAAAGAAATGTCGCTAAAACCAATACAGGCTTTAGAGGGTTTCGCTGTCAACTTATGCTCGCGTAAGGTAGACAGTAATTCATATAACCCTAAATAGTGATCTTCCCAAGTATTACTGAAAAGACAGATGTCGTCTAAGTACGCAATGACATCTGAACGATGAGATAGGATTCGACGCATCATGCGTACGAATGTAGCCGGGGCGTTCATAAGGCCGAAAGGCATGACATTTCATTGAAACTATCTCTAGGTGTAGAAAAAGCAGTAAGAGGTTTGGCTCGTTCACTTAATGGGACTTGCCAATATCCTTTTGACAAATCAAGTTTAGTGAAGAAATGAGATTTAGAAAGCCTAGTAAGTAGCTCTTCTAGTAAAGGCATAGGTTCAGCATCGAACTTCGTAACCTGATTCAATTTGCGATAATCAACGCAAAGACGTATGTTATTGTCTTTTTTCCGCACAATAACCATCGGCGAAGAATATGCAGAACTGGATGGTTCGACTATTTTTAATTCTATCATCTCATCCAACTCTTTCTCGACCTGTGTCTGAAAATGTATAGGTATAGGATATGGTCTGACCCTAATAGGATTATGGTCAGTTAGAATAATGTCATGTTCAATGGCATTGGTGTGTCCAGGAATGTCAATAAGGACATCCTGAAATGTTTGTAACATAGAAGAAACTTGTCGCTGTTCCTCTAGAGATAAATTAGGAGAAACAGTAACGTTTACCCATGATTCACTAGAATGAAGTGGAATCACTGGAAGAGGGAGATTTACATCCGAGAAACTTGTTTCTTCATCCTGTATTACTGACAAGGATGAGAAATGATCATGTGGTACTGGGGAATCGTCCGTTGCCTGCAAAATAATCAGCAAATACTCAGGACGTTCATGGAATTCCGTAAGCATGTTGATGTGGAAGGTTTTATGTTTCCCATCAATATCGACAATATAGTCAACATCTGAAATTTTCGAGATTATATCGAACGGACCTTTCCATGAGATAAGAAGTCTCTTTTCCCTACAAGGTAGCAGAACATATGCTTTGTCCCCAGGACAAAGTTGTCGTAAGGTTCTTTTCTTATTCGCAAATTGCCTTGCCTTCTGTTTAGCAAATTCAGAAGAAGAAGTTGCTAATCTGCATGCTTCGATAATCTTTTGTCTAAACGCGATGACATATTCGTAAGAAGATTTTGTGTCATCATCAATATTATCAGCTGTTATAATATCATGAAGCAAAGACATAGGGCCGCGCGGTCGCGCGCCGAAGACAAGTTCAAAGGGAGAAAATCCTGTATGTTCATTGGGGACCTCTCTATACGCAAAGAGGGCCGCGGGCAAAACCCTATCCCAATCTTGAGGATGATCCTTAGTTATCTTCCCTAGTAAGCTTTTGAGTGTTCTGTTTAGACGTTCCACCATCCCATTAGACATAGGATGATAAATATTACTCATTGATCTATCTAACTTCGGAGCCGCGCTGGTGTAATGGCTTCGGCGTTGTACTGGCGACCAGGTGTTCATGGTTCAAACCCGGGCGTCGGCGTTTGAAGAAATGTTTACGGCCGGAAATTTGACTGAATAGCCTGAACGGCTCCTGTGATAAACCCTCTGTGGATGGGAAGGAGCGAAGCTCCTGACCGGGTTGGAAGGAAAGTCCTCAGGTTCCCCAGCCTCGCAATGATATGTCATTGGGCCGAAGGGCTGAAAGCCCAAGTGCCGCTGGTTAAGGAAAAAAAAAAAAAAAAAAAAAAAAATCTATCTAACTTCAGAGTAGACATCACTTGAGACATGGTATCCGATATCAATTGGGTGCCATGATCTGATAATATTTCTCCGGGGAATCCCAGACGAGAAAATATAAGCCAAAAAGCGTCTGCAATATCGGCAGTGGAAATGCTCTTCAGAGGTATAGCCTCTGGCCAACGTGTGCACATGTCAACACACGTTAAGATAAACTGATGTCCTCTGGCAGATTTGATCTTAAACGGACCAATAATGTCTATTGCCATTTTCTGAAACGGCCGAATAGGAATATCTGCAGCCTGAATAGGTGCAGCATGGCGTGGACCTTTGGATTTGACTTCTTGACCTACCTTACAAGATCGGCAACAAATCCGTATGTCTTTGTTTACGAAAGGCCAAAATAAAGCCGCAAGAACTCTTGACTTAGTACGGGAAAAACCCATATGTCCAGCACACTGAGAGTCATGAGCGTGCTGCAAAACTTTAACTCTCAAATTCTTGGGAACAAGAATCTGAGAATGCATTGACGTAGTAGAGTCTTGGACCATACGCACAAGTACGCCATTTTTCATTGTAATCCACGATTTTCGATTTGTATCTTTATTTGGATCACCTTTTGTTGCAAGAGTGAAGAATTTCTTTAGAGTGGGATCATCTTCTTGCTGTTTTATAAATGAGTCACGAGAAATTACCAAGGGATTATCTTGGTTATGCACTTCAGCATCTTCAGTAGATGAAGTTTGAGGCATATTGAGAGCTTGTGCTCTTGTGACTACTGCATTAGCAGTTTGCATATTTTGATCTTCCCAAGCAGCAATTTGTTGCGGTGTGCACTCTTTGACTCCTTGAATACGACCAATGATGAGATCAGCGATCGGATTCGGCAGAAGACATGCGTGCACATCTCCCGTAAAGAAAGGAGTAGCAATATTGATGATAGCAGTAGAGTACTTCTCTAAGGTACCGCCAAATGTTACACATTTGACTACTTTGCCTGTGGCATGGGAAGGGTCTATGAGTGACTGCCTAACAACAATGGTGGTGCATCCAGAATCAAAAAGAATTGAGACTGGGCTATCATTTACTAGACCTTTATGTAAGATAAGAGATCCTCTTCCATCATGCGCGACTGACGCAGGAAGAGCAGGGAGAGGGTGACCACAACTTAAAGTAGACACCGTAGTTGGTTCGAATAATGTTTTGCATTGGGAGCATTGAGATGCTCTCCCAAAATCAAAAGCAGAACATGCCAAATTATTAGAGTTTTTATTATCGTTAGTCTGATTACAGGCTTCATGGGACTCTTGCTGTGCAGAGTTTGCCTGATAATGTGATTTATGTCCTCTGTATTGAGATCTACCTCGATTATTATTGCCTCTCCAATTATTATTGTTTCCTCTATTGTAACCCCTATTTGGGTTTGAGTCATAGTTCTCATGGTTACAATCATTATGTTCATTATAATGAGTATCTCTGTAATTATGGTCTTGTCTCCATGACGGATGACCCGGATAGTTCCTATAATGATTTCCTCTGCGGAAATTCCTATAATTGTGGTAACCCATGTATCGAGGGCATTCAACTCGTCTCCAGGTCTTCGAAGAAGAACCTTGAAATGATTGATTACCTTGATTTTGATAATTATTCGAGTTACTCTTCTTATCAAACCTGTTTTGTGGTCCTTGAAATTTGTGTGAGTAATTAGGGTTGTATGGTGTTGCTGAAGCAACTGGCATACTTTCCTTAACCTTAGCATTGCTAATAGCTACGTCCGTATGTGCAGTGACGTATTGGGTACAATATTGTTCCATTTCTTTTAGTGTCTTGGGTTTACGCTCATGTAGGAATTCAAGGAATGGTTTATTTACACTTGACATAATCTTGTCTCTGAGCAACAAGTCCATAAGGGCTTCATATGTCTTTTCTGTTTTGGACAGCTCAATCCAACGATTAAATGTAAGACGTGTCCTTGCAATGAATTCTGAGAATTCTACCCCTGTTTCAGGTACCATTCTCTTAAACAAAAGACGGTAACCTTCCTCTGTCAATTGATATTTTTTTAATAAGGCTGCTCTGATAACATCATAATTATCCTGGTCAGCCTCTTCTACGAAGCTTAAACTAGTCAGGGTGTCACCTTTCAGTATCTCTGATAACTGATTAGCATATTGTGATCTATCCACGTTATGATTTCGACAAGAACGTTCAAACCTATCCAGCCACACTGTTATATCGTCACTGGATGGATTAAATGCTGGTAGCTTGATCTTGTAAATAAAAGGTTTGCCATTACCACCAGATGACTGATTAACATTACCCATGTTTGTCAATTTCAATTTTTCTAACTCAAATGCTAAAAGTTTTTCCTTATGTTCATGTTCCATCTTTGTTTTTCTCTCTTCAGCTTCTAATCTTCTATTTTCAGATTCTCTCTGTAATCTTTTTTCTTCAGCCTCAGCTTCTAATCTTTTATTTTCAGATTCTCTCTGTAATCTTTTTTCTTCCATCTGGAATCTCCTTTCCTCAGCTTGCATTTGCAACCTTAAATTCTCAGCATCTATTTTCTTTTGTTCAGCTTCTGCTTTCAATTTATTTTCCTCTTTTTGTTTCTTTTATTCTGACTTCAATGCCATGGCCCATTGAGCAGTCGCGTATTCTTCCAATTCTTTACCAGACTTGCCTAGGGATTTTCCTATCTCAATAAAGTAATCCAAAGTCGACATAATGTCTAACAATATGTAACTAGTTACCTGACAAAGTCAATGAAATTTATTCCACCGTGAATGAGAGCAAGTTTTAATAAATTTGAATAACCAGCTCCCTTTATAACAATCTCTGTAGGAGTCAAGCCTTTAATAAGGTCTTGTATACTCACTTGTATAATAATAATAATAATAATAATAGTAATGAACTATCCGTTTATTCTATACCACAAGTGCACTACATAAAGTGTATGATCAAATATACCTTATAGCATATGTCAACCAACAACATAAACAAAGGACAATCAAGAAAGACAACATGGAAACATTCGCAGAAATCAAATAAGTTAAATAGGAAAACTGAAGAAAATAATCACAGAACCTGTGATGATAACCGCGAGGAAATAAACAACACAAATGACGTCACAATGTATAAATATAAAGTTGTATAGAACTAAATGACAGGAAAGATGAGACCTACAAATACAAACAAATAAAAAAAAACTAAAGAACAGAAAAACTATTACAAAAACCACGAAGAAAAAAACAACACGTCGTCACAGCTAACAAAAATAGCAACAAAATGTCGCTAGCAAATTTTCACTTAAGAAAATTTGCGCCTACAGAACACTAATATAAGCTTTCTATGACTTGGGAAATCTTATATTAGCCACCTTACCCAACCGCCCGCAGACATATACACAACACTAATATGCAACAGGTAAACACTTAAACATAAATACATATATGAGAAATAGCATGTCAATATGATGTGATGTAAAGAAGGCTCAGATGTTATTCTATAATGGCACAGTTTCTGATAAAAAGAGAATAAACTGCCAATTTAATACATAATTAATTCTGGCCTAAACTATTACAATGTTCAATATAGAGCAGAACACTAGAAGATCCACCGTTGAAATATAAGCACTTCTCGCTAACACAGTCAATACTTGCTAATACCCTGCTGTGCAATGATGTCTGTCCTAACACAAATGTCAACAAGCGCTGACCTAGTTACTGCCTCTGCTTGACAGGTCAGGTCACATAACGAAACTGCTGACTAGCTGACATCGACTGTAGACTTGTAATGCTGGTGTTTATGTGTGTCGTATGCGGCTACATGAAACGATCTGTTATCAGTAGCTTACTTCTGGCAATGTCCACTGTGCAGGTTAGACCCAGAAATCTGGCCTACCACATTGATAAAGCGTTTTGTTGTGATGTTACTGCTTTCATAATGTTATACTGGACACATAAATGAATGGTCAACTCGTTCCGACACAGTGCTGACATCGAGTGAGAATGTAGATGTAAAGGACGCGAATGTGTGTACAGTTCTGTTTAGTTGACAAGTCACTCACTCAATCATAGTTAGAAGTCAATAAAGGGTAGACTGCTGATGACGTTTCATACATTTAATAATGGACGTACACTTCGACATCACGATTACAGTCACTTGAACAGGTTGGCAAAAAATCATCGTATACTTGAAAAAATGGGTGACAATATCAGATGTACATTTATGTGGCATGTAAATATAATGGAACGATAGTAGGCAAGCACTCAATATTCTGGTTGTCTATCGTCTCATGCTTCAACTGACTAATCGCGTCAGGTAAGGTGGATGTAAAGTTTTCGTAAATCAAATGTTTATAGCAACAATGTTAAACCACAGTAGTGGGTTTTTTCATAATACATAGATCTCTGTACCATCATCAGATAATAGGACCTTTTCTGTTCTCCGACGATGATCCGTTTACAATGGCGGGATCCAGAAAATGGCTCTCCTCCGTGAGCTTCTCTCACCCAGGATGAAAAATTATGAAGCAGAATTAATTCGTAATTCGTACATAAATGTCCTCATTGGGCTTCTATACATTTCTGCTATCAATAAGGCTGGTTACATCAAGTAATCTAGTGCTGCTAGATAACACGTCATCTTCATCTGTAGTCAACAATCCTAGATGTACGATAATACGTATCCCATCTAGGCTTAGCAAAAAAGTTCAGCAAAAAGGTTTTGGTTTTACCTGGCTTTAGGAAAACACACACAAGCGAATAACGCACGCCATTCCTTGGCGTTAATAATCAACATTAGGAGAATCTCTGATACTACAGTCATACAGAGAAACAATCTCCTTCCTAGAATAAATCACAGAGACCAATCTTCAGACTTTCTAATCGACCAGCCCATAGCAGCGGCGACATGACAGCAGCTTCTCTGTCGACACCCCAAATCGACGCATGCGCAGAAATGCCTTTGACCCCAGAGTTCAGCTCAAAAAATAGACCGACATAGAAATACAAAGATACAAAGATATAAGACCGAATCACCTTAGATAGTCAAGGAATAAATATAAATTCGGGCCATAAACATTTTAAGCAAGACCAATCTGTATCTGGCCATACCAGACGCAAAATGACGTAAATCTAGTATTCATACGCCAGATTGAGACACAAGAACAGATAACCCATATAACCGAATATAACATCGATCAATCAGGGTTCTGTCCCTTAGACTAAGAATCATTGAATCTCAAATAAAATACTTTTCATCAGACAAATAGTTATACTTTACATTTGTATGCCTACCAACAGTAATCTGTGCGTCACAGACTACCACACAAAAGAATCTGTGCGCAACAGAAAGCTATTCTATTTAAATTTAAAGACAGTTTTATCCCGAGGGATTAAATTTAATTCTCATCGAGGGTAAGGTCTGAGTAATTGGGAGGGTGGTATGGGAAGATAAGAACCCATAACTATGGGGTGGAAAGCGCCATACGCAGAAGAGCATTTCGTTCTATTCTTTTACCATAGTTATTGGTGGTACCAGCAGAAAGTACCATCTCTGGAGCAAGAAGGGAACCGTGGCCTGAGCTTTAAGACGAAGGACCCACGTGGTAGACTCTCCTTGACATTTCTGAGAAACGAGCTACCCCCGACAACCGTGATCAGAGACGAGCGGGAGCAGAGTGAAAAGAACCAACCCATAAGAAGTAGCAGAACCATCATTGGCAGCTAAGTTGAAATATATGCTGCCACTTGAACTTCATTTAACATCTCACATTCCATAAAGACTGTGATGTTAACTTTTCCTGATCCATAACTATTCAAATTATTTTCCAACTGTTAAAATCTAAAGTGATTATTAAATTTTGTTATTTGTAATGTTACAAATTTAACTTCGATTTAATCATTTTAAAGTTACTGCATGTTTGTCTCAGTCAAATTACTACACACACTCTAAACAGAGCTATACTAAAATAATAGAATCCCACTGAGTAAATAGGGGTGGGGCTTAAACGAGCTGACAGTAATACGTGCTTAAATCCTTCACAAAAGCATCGGCAGAATTACAGAGTTTAACATACTCAGCCAAAGCAGTATTGTTCTCGCTTATTCTGAATATTTTGTGAAGACTCCCTTTGTAATAGAAGTGTCATCACCCTTCTATCTACATCTCTGCCAAGAGTAATCTTGTGCGAAGGAAAATACCTTTGAAGCCCGTATTAGATACTCTTGAGTTTTGGCCATTGTTGGACCACTACTGCAATGCATGGGAGAGGGGGGGGAAGGGCGCAATATCGTCACAGTTTACAGCAGCGACAAGCAGCCCAGGTGCTGCGGGAGTCAACTTTAGAAACACAGTACAACCTTAAGGTCTACCATGCTAAAATCAAGTCTTTTTCGGGTTTTAGAGTTTCTTTTGGAATTTGGAATAACTGCAGCCTGTGTGTAAATTTGATTTGTGCCGGATAATCCATTTTTTTTTTTTTTTTTGCAGTTCCATCAACAGACCGGCGGAACATTGAAACCTTGATATTTTTCTGACTATTTTTACTTTACTGAAAAGATGACTTTCCTATCTCATGCAGTTAACGACTGAAGGAAAAGGATCTGAGATATCGTTTGTAGTTGTCTATATTCTACAAGCTGAGATACCGTTTGTAGTAGTCTATATTCTACAAGTTGTGATAATGTTTGTAGTAGTCTATATTCTACAAGCTGCGATAAAGTTTGTAGTAGTCTATATTCTGCAAGCTGCGATAATGTTTGTAGTTGTCTATATTCTACAAGCTGAGATACCGTTTGTAGTAGTATATATTCTACCAGTTGTGATAATGTTTGTAGTAGTCTATATTCTACAAACTGCGATAATGTTTGTAGTAGTCTATATTCTACAAGCTGCGATAATGTTTGTAGTAGTTTATATTCTAGAAGCTGCGATAATGTTTGTAGTTGTCTATATTCTACAAGCTGATATACCGTTTGTAGTTTTCTATATTCTTCAAGCTGCGATATCGTTTGTAGTTGTCTATATTCTACAAGCTGCGATAATGTTTGTAGTAGTCTATATTGTACAAGCTGCGATAATGTTTGTAGTAGTCTATATTGTACAAGCTGCGATAATGTTTGTAGTAGTCTATATTCTACAAGCTGAGATACCGTTTGTAGTTGTCTATATTCTACAAGCTGAGATACCGTTTGTAGTTGTCTATATTCTACAAGCTGAGATACCGTTTGCAGTTGTCTATATTCTACAAGCTGATATACCGTTTGTAGTTGTCTATATTCTAGAAGCTGAGATACCATTTGTAGTTGTCTATATTCTACAAGCTGCGATAATGTTTGTAGTAGTCTATATTGTACAAGCTGCGATAATGTTTGTAGTAGTCTATATTGTACAAGCTGCGATAATGTTTGTAGTAGTCTATATTCTACAAGCTGAGATACCGTTTGTAGTTGTCTATATTCTACAAGCTGAGATACCGTTTGTAGTTGTCTATATTCTACAAGCTGAGATACCGTTTGCAGTTGTCTATATTCTACAAGCTGATATACCGTTTGTAGTTGTCTATATTCTAGAAGCTGAGATACCATTTGTAGTTGTCTATATTCTACAAGCTGCGATAATGTTTGTAGTAGTCTATATTCTAGAAGCTGAGATACCGTTTGTAGTTGTCTATATTCTACAAGCTGAGATACCGTTTGTAGTTGTCTATATTCTACAAGCTGATATACCGTTTGCAGTTGTCTATATTCTACAAGCTGAGTTACCGTTTGTAGTTGTCTATATTCTACAAGCTGAGATACCGTTTGTAGTTGTCTTTATTCTACAAGCTGAGATACCGTTTGTAGTTGTCTATATTCTACAAGCTGAGATACCGTTTGTAGTTGTCTATATTCTACAAGATGAGATACCGTTTGCAATTGTCTATATTCTACAAGCTGAGATTCCGTTTGTAGTTGTCTTTATTCTACAAGCTGAGACATCGTTTGCAATTGTCTATATTCTACAAGCTGAGATACCGTTTGTAGTTGTCTTTATTCTACAAGCTGAGATACCGTTTGCAATTGTCTATATTCTACAAGCTGAGATACCGTATGCAATTGTCTATATTCTACAAGCTGAGATATCGTTTGTAGTTGTCTATATTCTACAAGCTGAGATACCGTTTGCAATTGTCTATATTCTACAAGCTGAGATACCGTTTGTAGTTGTCTATATTCTACAAGCTGAGATACCGTTTGCAATTGTCTATATTCTACAAGCTGCCATAACGGTTGTAGTTGTCTATATTCTACAAGCTGCCATAACGGTTGTAGTGTAGCTCCTGGGGATCTCTGCTGAAATAAAGAAAGATTAAAACTTATACTCCATGTAGCGCTATACGTCTGCTATGATGTTGTGCATGGAACTGGCAATCTCATCATATCAAAAGAATTGCTAAGGAGACCATAACTGAAGAGCGTGTAAATGCTTGGGGTAGGCTTCTTTTAAGGGATTTGACTGCAGGGGCTGCAAAAGAGGAAAATATAAATGATACTTTACAATAAGCTGGGACAGCAGAGTTTGCAATACGTTATACTCTACATAACAAAAAGCAACGAGAAAAGAAGGATTAAGGTAACCAGTCTGAATCTGAATATTATTCTGACCAAAACAAATATGTGATATAACGTTGCAATGGACACGTTTGTGCAGAATAAAATTTCAAACTTAAAGATTCAATGACTATTGTCAGTGTGTCGATTAAAAAATACCTCTTGTATAGTGTCTCTTGTGTTGCACCGTTTGTAATTACTTTTCTACGTTGCCCTTCTTTTGTTACGAAACTTAATTTAGTGCAAATCGTAAGAAAGGTCACTGCGCAAATATGACAAAACGCGCTATAAACTTCACACAACTCTGCTAACTAAATGAACAAAAGATATTGCTCAGAGAAGTAATAACAGTTGTTTCATTTTAGCTTGAATTTCTGCCCTAAAGGATAAAAATAAAAAATTAAGAAGACAATCCAAAGAATTGTAAACAAATGAATTAACAACCATTAAAGATAACAACAATTGTGCTACAGATAAAAGCCGGAGTTAATTAAATATTGATAGAAATTAAAGATTTAGGTCTGCATTCACCCAGCAAGGTGGAGTCTGCTTAAAGCCTTAGCCTTGTCTTCTCTCTTTCCGGTTAAATCAAATAGTGAACTCATTTCACGTCTCTTTTTCCGTTTATTCTTTAATTCACGTTTTCGGTGTATTAATTACATCTCCAGATCTTGTAAGGACATGTCAAGATTGACTGTTAAGCTCTCCTTCCAATCTCCGATAGGCCAGGTAGCGACCTAGAAAAATTAGTGACAGCCAAGTCTGCTAACCCTTATCGTCTTCTTCTTCTGCGTTCAGTTTGTAGTCATTCTAAATCTGCAGGCCTGTCGCCAGGACGAAGTCCACAGTCTTTACCAGGTCGGCGCGGCAGCCCCATAGCTTCTGCTGGAGCTCAGCACCCCTTGGCCAGGTCGCACGTCGCGGTTCATCGTGGGTTGGACAGTTCTGGAGAATGTGTTCTGGGGTCTGGATTCCTGTTCCGCATGGGCATTCATTTGTGTGGGATATCTTGAGGCGATAGAGATGTCCTAGTAATCTGCAGTGGCCGGTTCTCAGGCGGAACATTGTGGTCTGTTAGTATCTGTTTAGATGGTGTATTGGGTCATCTCTGCTGTACATATCCCCTTCCTCCTTCCACTGATTTTTGTACTTGTTGTGGATTATGGTTTTTGCTTCCCGATAGGGCAATGGATGGCTGTATTGTTCCATTTTACTGCCACTTCTTGATAGAGCATCTGCTTTCTCATTAC
Source organism: Oreohelix idahoensis (assembly GCA_024509875.1). Classification (NCBI taxonomy): domain Eukaryota; kingdom Metazoa; phylum Mollusca; class Gastropoda; order Stylommatophora; family Oreohelicidae; genus Oreohelix; species Oreohelix idahoensis. Next base: position 17,456 of record JAMPIV010022885.1, read on the forward strand.
CAGCAATTCCACAATGGGAGGGTAACCACTGAAGGGCAATGGTTGATTACCTTTGGATGATGTTAAGATTTCTGGTGCAGGCTTCGTGCAAGTGGACCAGCTACCGTGGTGGCTCCATGTTTCGTAATGAGCGCGAAAGAAACTGATGATGACACACCACCTACCTACTCCAAGATCTACCCATATTCAGGGAGGAGAGGACAGGATTCCATAGATCTGCTCTCAGTCTGGAAATCACTTCGTGATGACTCTTCTAATCAAAACTTTTCGTACTTCAAGCCTGCAGCCATTTTCTTCACATTTCGTTCATTCCTGACCTTTCAGCTCCGCATGAATCACTGACCTTCAGCAAAAACGCCAAGTCTTCCTGTCCTGTTCCATCCATTCCTGGTATTTCCATGTCTTCATGTTCTCTTCACTCCTTCGTCTAATTCCATGTCGAATTTGTGTGTGTGTGTGCGTTCGTCTTTTTTTTTTTTTTTTTTTTTGGAGGTCTTTATCTATTTCACTTATCCTGGGTACAACCACGTTATGCAAATAACACATCAAAGATGGTCTTTAGTTTAACAAGAAAACTTTCACATTATATCATCAGTAAATAGTATTGCTTAACACATCTACAATATGCGTCAGACGATTACATAGTGATAGCTTAACAAATACTGTATGTCTTGGAAAGTACAACTAGAGCACTGCTTTGTAAGGTAGTCTCATAGTAGATACTGCCGAAGGGGAGTGAAGTGTTAGAGACTTCACTATACTAGGTCCAGGATCGAGAGGTGGGGTGACCAGTTCCCTTCCTCGCTGCCTTTTCCGTCCCTAACTCAAACAGCAGAGTCAGGTACCACGTACACCTGGTTAGAGAGGACAGTTTTTTGGACGTAAAAGTGATAAACTAAATATAACGCTAACAATAGCCCCATATCAGATACTGCTCGTGTGATCTTTTCTAAACTCTAGGGCAGCAGTGGTTGTTAGCCTGGAAGGAGGGGGGAGGGGCTGTGACAAAATAACTTCGAACGTCACATTTACCTGTGCCATCCTATAATTCATTCTGTGCTCTTCACTTTCTTTTCCCACCTCTGACAGCATTTGGTATTGTCGATGCATCGTTTACACTCCCTGCCCTCAATTCTTGTGATGCCCCTACTATGAACAGAAAGATGCATTAGCTCGTTCTGAGCCCCCAACTGAATTATTCAGTAAAATATTCCATAAGTAGCCCTGTTGTATTTATATTTAAGATAACTGATTCATACGTGTGCACTTATCTCTGTAATAATTAAATCAACTTTTCATTTGTAAATACATATAATACATTTAATAATCAATTATTCTTCAACATGAGTAAATAAATGAGTGAAGTTTGTAGATAAAAACAAATGGGGAGTTTTTCTTCACCGAAATTTGTTCAGGGGTGATGAGTTCTTTTTGTTTTGGCCACATTAAAATGACTTATCTGGCCAGCTGTTGACTGCTTCGTCAATTGTCGACTTCTGTGGTGAGGGCACGTCTCAGTCGCAGTTGCAGAGGTAATCTCTCCTAACGTCAAGGCAAGGATCTTCACAACCTGTCAACAGCAAGCATCCAGAGTAGATCACAAGCTCCTTATCCACAGACTAGTATCAATCTGATACCACACACTGGCATCTTCAACTCGCACCACAAACTGGTATCACAAAATTGTACCACAGAATTTAGAGAAAACAAATGTTTCCGCTAAGTATTTATTTCCTGACACTTAGTCAGGTGCCTTCCCCGCTGTCTGTTCCACCAACCCATCCATTATTTCTCAGTAATTTTACCCTCCCTGATCATCACTGATAACTCCAGTGGATATGATGAAAAATCAGCGTTAATTCAGGTAATTTGATGGAGAAAAATGTGGCTGGACAGCAGAAAACAAGGTATGCCTGGTTTACAATTTTTTGAATATACATATAAACTTATTCAAATATTAATATAGTAAATATATACATCCTGATGTCATCATTATCAACGCCATGCTCCACTTGTAACCGGTGGCTACCTCTGCTTTCCCTGTGAGAGAACCAGCATGAAGCAGTCACCAGTGCGTGCTGTGGTGGTTCATGACTATTATCATTTTGATATGCTGAGGTTGCCAGCCTCGTATGAACTTGTACAATCACCAGCGGGTTAAACATGTCAAATGTAAAATATAAAATGAAAGAATGAATGTTACAACTCACCCCGTATAATCGGGTTCTTTACAGACGTCTGGCAATTGGAAGAGTTCCGAATAATGTCGGACCACTGTGGTGAAATTACCGTGATACAACGTTAAAATATCTCCAATTATAAAGATAACGGGTAAGATAACATGTAGGGATAAAATTATACGTAAGATACGAGGATACATTCTCGCCTACGCCAGAGCTTTCTACCGCCATTGAAACTAACTAGTTGGAACATGCAGACTAAACGGAGATAAAAGAAAAAAAAATTCTGTCGGTCGAAACACGTGTTTGAATCTAAAAGGCAAAAAGACGCAATTTGTAGTTTAAAGGAAAAAATCACGCCACTAGTTGACACAATGTAAGGAATTGGTAGAAAAACGACCTTAGCTCTTATTAGAAACAGTCGTAACTTAGACGTTTTAACGTAATTAGTTGTTTTGTTTGAATACAGCGGCATACGCCGTGGACGAAGGTTCAAAAAACAAATTTCAAAAAACTAACCTTGAGAAAAGTAGGGTTTTTTTTAATAATAAAGTTATGAAAATAAAACCTAGCTAGTTTGATAGCCCATCTTGAGCAGAGAAATAATATTCTTTTAATTATACAGACGGACAGATAACACGGAAGATATTGACGAAAGACCGTATTGTTCCAATCAGACTAGCGAACAGTTTTTTGTGCATACTTTCACTAAAGTTACATTTTGGCGGCCTTGAGACTAAAAATGCAAAAATCAAACTGCAATGAACTAGAGGGGCAAAGTCGGAGGATTGTAGCTAAAAATAACTTAGTGGGGCAGGTTTGTGTAGCTTTTTCATGTAGTTAGTCCAAAAAAACAAGTGAAATTTTGGAAAAAAATACTACATACTAGACTGAGACTGGACTAAAATTTGACTTTTAGTTTGAATATTTGAAAAAGTTAGAGGGGAAGTCCGCTGATTGGACAAAAGCATTCATATTATTGAGAAAGAGACGCACACTTGTGCCATTTGAGAGAAGACTGTCCATTGACACAGTACTATACTGCTAGTGGTGATTTCCAGGAATAATTAAATAAAAATCAGTGGGACGCCCTAATCTAGACAGCAGCTCAGCTGAGTTTTGCTAGCAATAAGTAACTGTGTTCTCAATTCTGAATTGTGAGTTTCTGATCTGGCACTACGATTGTGCCAGATGCTTTTGTAGAAGTACAAAAGCGGGTGTCTGTGCAGCCTAACATTTTACTCCAGCTACTAAGAGGAGTGGGCCACAAGAATTCTGTACTACATCGTCACAGGCCAGATAAGTGCAAACCTGGCCTGCTGGAGATTCATAAACTATTTCCACCATAAATAAAGAAATAAATCTTGTTTTATAAACATTAACACCAGTCCATATGTCAAGGACAAAGAACTTTGTAGCCATAGATTGGACATGATGACGCCACCCCAACTAAACATCCAGTGCTAGTTTTTCCCAAGACATTGTAGATATTATTAATATTAACCATTGTAATAATATACCTATGTACAAAATTTACATTTGATTATGCAATATATATATATATGCATTTCATTGATAAATACATATTATTTCATATGTTCTGACCAAAAGAAACTATTGGTTCAGGACTAATAAATTTAAAAGATTTTCAAACTTAAACTTTAACAGCCAGAGTTAGTTCAGTGTATTATAGAGTTTATTATTATTATTAGACTTATTAATTACATGTGTGTGTCTGTGTATTCTATTACCTACACATTACATTTCAGTACCCTAGACTTTTAACGTAGCTAACATTCATTATAGTAGAATAGGTCTGTTTGAGGTCGTAAGTGGTAGCAGAAAGGCCTTCTGTAACTCACATAAACTTTTATCTCAGGAGCCTTCACAGCTGACCTCATCCAGTACACTAGGTAACATAACAAACATACCATAACATCAAAAACCACTACAACCACAAGGTATGGGGCCGTCTTACAGGTAGTTGAGTACTACTTTAATGATAATCCCACTATACCCTGTTATAGGTTCCTAGGAATTTGTTGTCGAGTTTTCTTCCTGGTAACTTTCAGTAGATCTGCAATACTTGGTCCACTCCTCGTTAATGAAATCTTATATTTCTTTAGTCCTAGCTAGTCTGAAGGTGCCATACACAATGCCGGGGTCTGAAAACGTGCTACATTATATGGGGCCTTGCACCCACGCTCTGTATGGGAAAATCGTCAATCAAACGTCGTCTATTTTAATATACCTTGACTGGGCCAGGCACATTTAATCGTTTAATTTTAGCGCATATCTTCTCTCCCTTTCGCTCATGAAATTCCGCAGACACAGGTAATTTAGAACGCCTCTCATATAAGGTATGGTAATTTCCATTTTTAGATGACTCATGTCTGTACTTCATAACAAACCTTCAGTATAATTTGTTATTACGAATGTTGACAAACACGAGGGTCTATTCCCCCCCACTTTCCTGCCGGCAATAGTGTTTACCTTCCGATTGTCAATACGGGAAGTATGGGTGCCCAGCTGGGTTTGAGCGAGATACGTGTCAGGGTTGGTTTTACGTTATCTCCACCCAGGATAGGTCATGAGAAATAATAACATGAAACTTGAGTCATGCGTTCAATATGAGAGGAAATATGGGTTTATGAAGAAATAAAAAGAAGGCATAATATAGAATAGAAGACTGATAGTTCACAATACAATGATTAGCACGGCCATTTTGTGACACTTGCTTTCGCTTTCCTTCTGGAGTCCATAGCATGGCAGTTCTGGTGAGGATGTCAGGGTCGTTTCTGAGGATATGGTCAACCCAATTCCAGCGTCTACCTGCTATGCGCGCATGTCTTCTTTGTGGCTCAGAGTTAGCAGTTCTTGTTTGGTGATGGTGTTCGGCCAGCAAATTCGAAGAATTTTCCTTAGACTGGTTGTATGGAACGAGGACAATTTGGACATTTCCTGTTCTATTACTCTACCGCATTCTGCACCGTACAGAAGTACAGAAATTACTCAGCTCTCATATATTTTTAATTCAGTGTTGGTGCTGTAGTAGGAGAATTTCCAGCTGTTGTTTAGGTTGACGAAGACTAATCTGGCTTTATTCATTCGGCTACTGATATCACTGCTCGTTCCACCATCTGGTGTTACTATTATTCCTAAGTATGTGAAAGTGTTGTTTTTTTTTAGCTCTTGGTCACTTATTTTAACGGGTGCAGGATTTATTACATGTCGTCTCATGACGTCTGCCTTCTTCAGATTAATGTTTAGTCACACCTGTTGGTTATGTTTATTCAGTCTGTTTTGTTTTTTCTTGGATGTGTTGATGTTTATGTCTGGATGTGTGATACAGCTATTCTGGGTTTGTGACATACTTTCTCTGGGATATGTGATACACTTTTTTTTTGGATGTGTGTAATAATAATAATAATAATAAATTCTTTAAGCACCAAACACGGCGCATAAGGCAGAAACCAGTGCTCTCCAGGTTGTTCGTTGTGACGCCACTCCTCTTAGCTCTTGCACATTATTTAGGCCCAACGTTCTTCCTTCTCTTATTATTGTTCTTCTGAGTGTTTCTTTTGGTCTTCCTTTTTTCCTCTTACCCTCAGGAACCCAAGTGAGCGCCTGTAGTGGTATTCTGTTGTTTTGCATTCGTAGGACATGACCGATATATGACCATCGTCTTTTCCTTATATAGTCGGAGACATATTTCTGCCTAGAGTCTTCTCTTATTTGTCGATTAGTCTTGAATTCTTTCCAACTGATGTTCATGAGTTTTCTAAGACATTTGTTCTCGAATGTATTCAGCTTGTTCTCCAATGATTTTGTTATTTTCCAACTCTCACAGCCGTATGTTAACACTGAGATAACATTTTAATTAAACAGACGAAGCTTGGTATGTATATTCAATGATCGTAATTTCCAAATGTTAGATAATCTATTGAAGGCGCTAGCTGCCAAACCAATTCTAGTATGGATTTCTCTTGTTGTGTCACCATCCTGAGTCATTTTACTGCCTAAATAATTGAAACTTTCAACTTTCTGTAGTTTTTCCCCGTTCAAGATGATATCAAAGGTCTCGTTAGAAAAGTTCATAGCTTTAGTTTTAGAGGCATTTATTTGGAGACCTATTTTAACCGAGAGATGACACAAATTATTTATTGCTTCTTGGGATTGTCTTGGTGTTGAACTTAAGAATGCTACATCATCTGCGAAATCCAGGTCCCCCAGGAATTTTCCATTTGTCCATTTTATACCTAATTGTTCATTGTGGGTATAGCTTCTCATAACCCAATCAATAGCTATTCCAAAAAGTAGTGGTGACATAATACAGCCTTGTTTCACCCCTGTTTCTACTGTAAACCATTCTGTATTCCCTTTATTTTCTAATGTCGATTCGACATTATTCTGGCAACTCCTGCGACATGGCTGGTACCAAACTGTATCGGCTACTGCCGTTCCTTTGGATCTACCGGTTGTGTGGAGAGGGGGAACATGCTGCATGGGCAACAGCTTGATCTCCATATAACTGTGCCCAAGCTCGCGCCCTGGAGAGGACACTCCAGCTTCACCCTATAGGTGTCGGCAAAACACGGGAAGTAGCAGTTACCGGTTATAAGCATTTTGCCCAATTGGCGTAGGGCATGGCGCCAGGGGCTACTTCCGACAGTGGGAGAGGTTCTAGGATCTCACTGGACAGCTACCGCCCGCTTCAAGCTGGGCAGCCCCCAGTCAATAAGGTGTTGTCCCGCCACTGTCTGCTTTCCCCATTGGGTGCATGGGGATTAGGGTCAAACCCGAACTGTGGACAGAAAATTTTGCACCAAGCAATTATCGAAAAAATAGAAATAGGCAAACTCTCAGATTGGGATGCTGGAACGTCCGGACTATGTTGACTGGACTATCCGAAAACCTACAGGATGTAAACGATGTAAGGAAGACAGCCATAAATGTATGACGGTATAAAGAAAGCACTTGGCCCCCATAAAAGTAAGACGGCACCGCTAAAAACCATCAGCGGAGAGAAGCTAACCGATAAGGGTAGCAGATGGAGAGGTGGGTCGAGCACTACTCTGAGCTTTACGCTAGAGACAATACCGTTACGCCTGCAGCCCTTGATGCTGTCAATAGTCTGCCAACTATGGAGGAGCTGGATGCCGAACCAACATTAGAGGAACTCAGTAAGGCCATTGATAGCTTGGCCTCTGGCAAAGCACCAGGCAGTGATGGGATTCCTCCTGATTTAATCAAATGCTGTAAGAGCACGCTATTACATCCCCTGCATAGGATGCTGTGCCAGTGCTGGGAAGAGACAACTATTCCTCAAGACATGCGAGATGCCAAGATTGTAACACTGTATAAAAATAAAGGAGACAGAAGTGATTGCAATAACTACAGAGGCATCTCTCTTCTTAGTATTGTTGGTAAGGTTTTTGCCAAAGTCATCTTAATGCGACTACACAAGTTAGCTGAGCGCATATATCCAGAGGCACAGTGTGGATTCCGAGCTGGCAGATCAACAACAGACATGATCTTCTCTCTCCGCCAGCTTCAGGAAAAATCAAGAGAGCAGAAAAGACCATTATATATCGCCTTTATAGACCTCACAAAAGCATTCGACCTTGTTAGTAGGGATGGACTCTTTAAAATCCTCCTGAAAATAGGCTGCCCTTCTAAAATGCTGGAAATGATAAAGTCATTCCATGACGACATGAAGGGAACAGTCCAATATGCTGGAAGCACGTCACAGCCCTTTGATATACGAAGTGGCGTTAAACAAGGCTGTGTTCTGGCTCCGACCCTCTTCGGAATCTTCTTTGCCTTACTCTTGAAACATGCATTCATTGATGCAACTGAAGGAATATGCGCTGAGTCAGGATGTGGGTGCTGCACCAGTTATCACTATCGATAACTATGAATTGGCAGTGGTACACCACTTCACATACCTAGGGTCTACCATCAATGACAAACTCTCACTGGATACAGAAATCGACAGCCGCATTGGCAAAGCTGCAGCTACCTTTGCCCGCCTCACATCGCGTGTTTGGGGAAACTCTAAACTCACAATGAAGACCAAAGCTGCGGTATATAATGCCTGCGTCACCAGCACACTCCTATATGGCAGCGAGACCTGGACGACCTATGCTAAGCAAGAAAAGGCTCAATACCTTCCATTTGCGGTGTCTACGCCGCATCCTCGGCATCTCGTGGAAAGATAAAGTGACAAATGTCGAGGTGTTGTCACGTGCTGGCCTTCAAAGTATGTATACGCTGCTTAGACAGCGCAGACTTCGATGGCTTGGCCATGTTCGCCGCATGGAAGATGGTCGCATCCCAAAAGATATCTTCTACGGACAATTAGCAGATGGCAAGAGAACAGTTGGGCGACCACAGCTGAGGTTCAAAGATGTGTGCAAGAGAGATATGAGGGCACTGGACATGGATCCAGCAACATGGGAGGATGAAGCTGCCGATCGCACTAAGTGGCGATGCTATATACGGCACCACCTCAGATTGGGCGAAGAGAGGCTCACACAAGAAGCAGAGATGAGGAGAAAACGTCGAAAGGAGCACCAGGAAAATAAGCAGCTGAGGGCTGCCACCTCAGGGGCGCATTCCCATAGTCAGTTATGACTGAAGGGGCTATTATATTCCCTTTATTTGTTCTAACACAACATCTTGCATTGTCATATAGCGCTTTGATTATATTCACATATTTTGTTGGAAAACCATAGATTGTAAGTATCTTCCACAATGATGGGCGGTGTAGACTATCAAAGGCTTTTTGAAAATCGACGAAGGTGATAATAAGTGGCGATTGCCTTTCCACTGATTCTTCTATAATTGTTCTTAGTGTGAATATTTGATCAATACAATGATCGTTTCGGCCTGAAACCCGCTTGTTCTTCTCTGATCTTTTCGTCAGCATGCAATTTAAGTCTTTCTAACATCATGCAACATAATAATTTTCCAGGTACTGATAATAGAGATATACCACGCCAGTTATTACAGTCTGATAGATCACCTTTCTTCGGTAACTTTACAATAATACTGTCTTTCCATTGTTGTGGTGGTTGTTCTTCTCTCCATACTTCATTTATAATATCTAAAATTCTCAAGAGGTTGTTGTCATCAACTGCTTTAATCATTTCCCCTGAAATTTCGTCAACTCCAGCAGCTTTAAAATTTTTAAATCTTTTAACGGCTTGTTTGATCTCGTCCAGCGTGAATTCATCGCAAGTTATTGGCAAGGTGGTTGTGGGTGTTTCATTATTAAAATCAGGTGTTACTGTTGGTGGTGGTCTGTTTAGCACCTCCATGAAGTGCTCAGCCCATCTCTTCATTTGTTCTTTTTCTGTTGGTATTGAATTCCCTAATTTACCTTTAACAGGTGTTTCCATAGCAGTAGGCTGGTGACATAGTTGTTTTGTAATTTGATAAAGGCACCTACTATTACCAGTTCTTGCAGCATTTTCAGCTTCTACGGCCAGTTCATTGATGAAATGTCTTTTATCTCTTCGAGTTTTTGTCTTCACTTCTTTATTTAACAAGTTATAAGTTAGTTTGCAAGATTCAACTGCATTATGTGTACTTGCCGCTAGTAGTTTAAGTTTTGCTGTTTTCCTTTCTTGTATTTTATCCCAAGTATCTTCTCTCATCCATTTTTTCTTTTTATGTACTAGGTATCCGGTGGTCGCTACTGCTGCTTCTGTCATTGCTGTTCTCAGTTGTTCCCATTTAGTATCGATTGTCTTGGTGGTGATATCGTTGTCAATTTTGCCTAAAGCATCGAAATAGTTGTTCATTGTGTGTAATACCTTCTCTGATTGTATGATATAATATTTCTCCGCGTGTAATACACCTTCTCTGCATGGGTGATGTACCTTTTTCTGGGTGTGTGATATACACCTTCTCTGGATGCGTGATACAACTTTTCCGAGTTACCAGAATGTCTTTACGGATTTGTCAGATTTTTCTTTCTAAAATTCAAAGACCTGTTACCTAATTCATCTAGTTCGTATGCAGGTTCGGAGAACAGTTGGAAACTTCATTCACACACACACACACACACACGCACACGCACACACACACACACACACACACACACAGAGAGAGAGAGAGAGAGAGAGAGAGAGAGAGAGAGAGAGAGAGAGAGAGAGAGAGAGAGATAAAACAGCGTACAAGATACAGCTACTTACAACTACTGTTGTAGCAATAGACAATATGTTTGAAACGAGGCCGACACACGAGAACAGAAAAAAGAGGAAGCGAAGTGTGGAGTCACCAAGTTCGTTCGGTTTTTATTGCAGAAATAACAGCCCCAGAAAGAAGAGAAACCAATGAAAAATGAAACGTTTGGTTGGCGAAATCGAATTCTCGTTTCATTCTAGGTACATAAATTTGTAGCAACTTGAAGACTGGCGTACAAGCGATGGTAGGCGGGAACGTTTAGCGCCTCGTTGGCTGGTGGGGGTGGGTTCGCATGTCTCACCAGTCTAGTTGCCTGCCGGAGCAATGGCCGCTGATAAATGAACGACACTGGTGCTTGTAATTAGCTCTTAATTGGAATCCTATTAGCTCATGCAAACCACCATTATTAGAAACATCCATGGGCGTGTCTTAAAAGGAAATGAAATGAGATGAGCGATTTGCAGAACTGGTTAGCTTTGAAATCTTTTGGATTTCGTTTTTCAGCTGAAAATGTGAAACTTCATTGCGGAACATAGGCCTTTAAGTCGCTTCTGTACCACCCTCGTCATTATTGTCGCGTCCAGTGCCGTCTTAAGGCATGGGCACACTGGGCAGTGCCCAGGGGCCCCACGATTCTAGGGGCCCCATGCTGGGATGCTGCCATATTGTTCATAAGACATCATTTTTATCTTCGTGGGTGGTGTTGCTGTCATTTTCGACGGAGTCATCTGTCAAGTTATTTGCTTATGTTTGTATCATAAGTATAATTGTGTCTTTACCTGCGATGTCAGGTTGATTAGGGGTTGTCTTCCCTTGTTTATTCATTCATTGTGTTTGACCTTTAGGGTCAGAGGTTGACAGTTCGGCGTAGGCCTATGGGAAGGTTTTTTTAAGCGGGAGAGAGATATACTTCCGGCAAGCCGGGAAGGTCCTGTTTTTCTGAAGGGACCAAGAGTCCATTGTTTTTCGGGGAGAATCTTCGAAGTAACTGCTATGGCAGTTTTCCCCAGTGAATCTCTGTGCGTCGGGATGACGACAGAATTCCTTGTGATGTTCTGAGGATTCATTTGCCAGGTAATACCGACCTTTATGCATTATTACGCTTTTCGGTGGCAGAACATGTAAAGGATTACCTAGGGTGAACAGCAGCTCACTGATCCGCCATTTCAGAACTTATATATTTGTGCTCGAGGTAGCCATCCAAGACTGTTAGTCTTATATTGTCCAGAAATCCAGTGACGAAGATATATTGTGGGAGCCGCAGATTGGCGGAACTTCTATCTACAATAAGTATTACTGCAGGGTTGATGATAACCTATTTAACAGAAGTACACGGCCGACGTCAGAACGAGGCCTGTGCTTTCGGCTATTATACTACAGCCTGATATGTGCAATTGGCGGGGAGTGCCAAGTTGCAGCTATGTGTCCAAGTGACTAAGGCATCTGACGCGTTTAGTAAGAGACGCCAAGGGCGACGCTACGAACTGTCATTATTGAAGAACTTTGCTATTGACCATGCACGTCTATTCTGATGTTTACCTTTTTGAATGCCAAATGTATACCTATCGATGTCAGGTCAGCATGACCTTGTTACACTGACTGTTCCTGTTGATACTATGTGTGTTCCCGTCAATAAATGTCTTGAAACATGCCTGCAGTGTCAAAGCATCCTTGATTACTGCATGTGAGAGTATGGGTTGCAGGATCTACATCTATACGAGCCTAAACACATTCGCGCCTTCATTCGCACCCACACTCAATTCATCATACGCTCGCACTACACATCTAACAACATGTATACTGTCTTGGGCCAGTGATCACATCAACAAGAAAAAAAAAGACAGTTACATTTCTGGTGGACCAGTTACGTGGGCTCTTATGATACATTTCTTGTCGCCAATGTGGCCTAGAAACTTACATTTCTGATGGACCAGATCTGTGGGTTTAAAAAGAACAGAGCGAGCATTTGACATTATTGTTGACATTTATGGATCCAGAAATTTACATTCCTGGTTGGCTGTTACATGTATGATGTCTCCAGTTTTGTCGAGAAAGTTACAAGAAGGACAAGTACACATTACACTTCTGATCTGTGGGTCTAAGCTACACACGGGACAGCCGTAACACACAGCGCTAATTCTACACTTGCAAGTTTTGGCTACAACAGGACAGATATAGGTCATCAACGGTTGACCCAAATAAACAGTACGAGCATTTATATTATAATGCTACATAAAGCATAACAAGACATGTACTGAAGTTAACTACTAGGCATTTGCTACGTGGACCATAACTGCATAGAAGGCGGGTTCCTATTGTAAACAGTACTGCTGGTTGTTACACGTTTCATTCAACAACAGACTTTTCTAGGTCAGAGCATTCAAGCTACATTGTTGGAGGTCAAGTGTCTGTAAACAGTACGTGGAAATAGTAAACATTCAATGTGCAAGCCCTAATTTGAGAAGGTCATAGTAACTTTGGTTCGTGAATACCACTTTATGTTACAGTGGATTTGACGTTCAGTGCGCGTTTGACATTTCGTTTCTGTGTTCGCAAGGAGCAAGGAATTTATTTTAGTTTCAGCTGTGACTGAACTTGTTCTGCAACACATTGAAATTGATTGCTATATTATGTTACTTCTACTGTTTTTGTGTATTTTTCTGCGGGTTTTTCGGTTGGTGGGTCTTACGGTAAATATGCCACTTGATCGAGGCTTACTGTAAGCGTTCTGTAGGTGCAAATTTTCTTAATTTGGAAATTTGCTAGTGACAATTGGTCGCTATTGATGTTAGCTGTGATGTAATTGTACTTAACGTTGTTTTTGTAATATTTTGTCTGCTTTTCAGTTTTGATTTTCGATTTGTTTTGTTTGTATTCTGTAGGTCTCTCCTTTCTTGTGTATTTCTCTACACATTTTTGGTTAAAACAGTGTTGCCATTTGTATTGTTTTGTATCTCTGTCTTTGTATTTTTTTTTTGGTTGTACTACATTACTGTCATGCACAGTCTACATACACATACTGGGTCATGTTTTGATATTATTGATAAGGTAGACTCTTCATATAGAGTTTGTTGATAAAATATTATTATATAAGATATTTATACAAGTTCTTTGATAAAAGACTTGTTATCTACAAAGATTGAGACAAGGTGAAATACATATTCAAGTTCTTTATAAAAAAGACTTGTGCCCATAGTGAGTGGGATATAAGGGAATTTTTTTTCCACAGGTACTCAGGTGATTTTTTGGGTACATAATAAACAAGACTAAGAGTGTGAAAGAAAGTGAAGTGAGTATACAAGTCTAGCATTTCAGACTTGTCTCCCATTGAAGTGGGATAAGGTAATTTATTTAATTTTTTTTTTTCAGGTTTCTGATCTCATTAGACAAGATGTCTACATTGGACTACTTTATTACACAAGGGAGAGCCCTTGATAAGACTGGTCAACAGTTAGAACAATGGGCTGTTGCTCAGTATGACAAAGCATTAGCTGCAGAGGAGAAAAAAGCTCAGGCTGAAGAGAAAAGATTAGAAAGAGAAGCTGCGGCGGAACAAAAAAGGCTAGACAGAGAAGCTAATATTGCTGCTGAACAAAAGAAATTGCAGATGCAGGTGGAGGTGAACAAAAGAGATTAGACAAAGAAGCTGAACAAAAGAGATTAGACAAAGAGGCTGAACAAAAGAGATTAGACAAAGAAGCTGAACAAAAGAGATTGGACAAAGAAGCTGAACAAAAGAGATTAGACAAAGAAGCTGCTGCAGAGGAGAGGAAAGCTCAAGCTGAGGCTGAAATCAGAAAAATGGAACATGAGGAAAGAAAACAGAAGATGGAACTTGATGAAAAACTCGCAACTTTGGAGTTAGAGAAATTGAAATTGGCGAGTACGGGTGCTCAGCAAACAACTTCGAGTACGACAAGGGAGTTTGTTAGTAGGATTAAATTGCCTCATTTCAATCCTTTAAAGGATGACGTAGCAGATTATCTAGATAGATTCCAATTTTTGTGCGATACGCATAACATAAAAAAGGAAAAATATGTTGAACAACTGATGCCATTTTTTACAGGTGACACAGTGACTACTCTTATGACAATAGACGAACATGAGAGGACTAATTATGATGTTGTCAGGGCAGCATTACTAAAAAAATATCAACTAAAACAAGAAGACTATCGTCTTCGTTTTAGGACAATGTTGCCAGAAAATGGAGTAGATTTCTCTGATTTTGTTACAAAGATACGTCGTACATTTACACGATGGGTTGAGTTGTCTCAGATTGAGAAAACATATGAAGGTCTAATGGACTTATTATTGCGAGATAAGGTTTTGTCATCTGTTAATGATTCTTTTCTTGCATTCCTTCATGAGCGTAAGCCTAAAAACTTAAAAGAAATGGAGGAATACTGTTGTCAGTATGCCACAGCACATCCCCATGCTACAGTTAGCAATTCTAAAGTGAAAGAAGGGTTGCCAGCTGCGTCGGCAACACCATATGGCCCTAATTTCAAAAAAAAATTTCAGGGTGCTCAACAAAATTGGAATAGGGGAAGTAATCAAAATTACACTCAGAAGCGGAGTAATCCAACACATGATGGTTCTTCGTCTATGCAGTGGAGACAAGATGGTAGTTCTCGTAATTTTAGTGGTAATAATTTGAGACACTTTCGCAAAGGCTATCCAAATAATAACTATTCAAATTTTCGAGGTAATCATTCTCGACGTCAAGATTATGACGATGGTGAATTTAGAAACCGGGATTCAAACCGGAATGATGAGTACAATAGACAATATGATCACAATTACAGGGGAAATGATAGTCGAAATAATTACAGGGGAAATGATAGTCAAAATAATTACAGGGGAAATGATAATCGAGGTAGACCTAGGTTTAACAAGAAAAGACCTTACCAACAGGCAAACTCTGCGCAACAAGAGTTTGATGGAGCCTGTAATACAGTAAATGATAGTGGTAACTCTAGGGCTATCACTGGTTGTGCTTTCGATTTTGGGAGAGCAACTGAATGCCCCCAATGCTTAACATTGTTTGACTCATCAACTGTATCTACGCTAAGTTGTGGTCACCCTCTTCCTGCTCTACCTGCTACAGTTGCGCATGATGGGAGAGGATCTCTCATCTTACATAAAGGTCTAATAAATGATAGGCTAGTCTCAGTACTTTTCGATTCGGGATGTACTACCGTCGGGGTTAAGGAGTCTCTGATAGATCCTTGCTGTGCCACTGGAAAAACAATCAAATGTGTTACATTTGGTGGTACTATGGAAAGCTATCCTACTGCTATTATTAGGATTGACACTCCTTTCTTCACAGGAGATGTCCATGCATGTCTTCTTCCTAATCCTATTGCGGATCTTATAATCGGTCGTATTCATGGGGTTAAGGAATGCACCCCGCAACAAATTTCTAGTTGGGAAGAAGAAAACATTCAAACGGTCAATGCAGTGATGACAAGAGCTCAAGCTCTTAATCCCCCAACTTCATCTGATAATAGTAATGAAGTTGATAGCCAAGACGAGCACTTGGTGATTTCCCATGACTCGTTTGTTAAACGTCAAGAAGAGGATCCTTCTTTGAAGAAATACTTCCTTCTTGCAAAGAAAGGGGATCCCAATCAAAATACGAATCACAAATCGTATATTACTATGAAGAATGGTATATTGGTACGAATGGTACAAAACTCGGACAAGTCTATGCATTCGCAAATTCTTGTGCCTAAGTGTATGAGAGCCTTAATTCTTCGGCATGCACACGATTCTCAGTGTGCTGGACACATGGGTTTTTCCAGAACTAAAACTAGAGTCCTTGCGTCATTCTTTTGGCCATTCGTGAATAAAGACATCCGAATTTATTGCCGATCTTGCAAAATTTGTCAAGAGGTCAAGTCTAGGGGTCCGAGACATGCTGCTCCTATTCAGGCTGCAGATATTCCGATTCGGCCGTTTCAGAAAATGGCTATAGACATCATTGGTCCGTTCAAAATTAAGTCAGCCAGAGGACACCAATTTATCCTCACTTGCGTGGACATGTGCACGCGTTGGCCAGAGGCTATTCCTCTGAAGAGCATATCAACTGTCGATATCGCTGATGCTCTTTGGCTCGTATTTTCTCGTCTGGGATTCCCCGGAGAAATACTGTCGGATCACGGCACTCAGTTAATTTCGGACGTTATGTCTCAGGTAATGGCTACGCTAGACATTAAAAGGTCACTCAGTAGTATTTATCATCCAATGTCCAATGGATTGGTAGAACGTCTTAACAGGACACTAAAGAACTTACTTGGCAAGATAACGGAGGATCATCCTGAAGATTGGGACAGGGTTTTACCTGCAGTCCTCTTTGCCTATAGAGAGGTTCCCAACGAGCATACAGGGTTTTCTCCTTTCGAACTTGTCTTTGGCGCGCAACCGCGCGGGCCAATGTCCTTGTTACACGATTTGATAACTTCCGATGATATTGACGATGATACACAATCGTCATATGAATATGTTATAGCTCTTAGAGAAAAGATTATCGAATCGTGCAGGTTAGCAACTTCATCTTCCGAATTTGCGAAAGAAAAAGCTAGGCGATTTGCTAATAAGAAAAGACGCCTACGTCAACTTTGTCCTGGAGACAAAGCATATGTCTTACTGCCCTCAAGAGAGAATAGACTTCTCATTTCTTGGAAGGGTCCATACACTATAGTCTCGAAAATTTCTGATGTCGACTATATTGTCGATGTGGATGGAAGGCATAAAACCTTCCATATAAATATGCTAACAGAGTTTATTGAACGTCCAGACTATTTACAGCCTATTTTCCAGGCGACGGACGACTCTCCAGTTCAACATGGTCACATCTCATCCCTGTCCGTTATACAGGATGAGGAAACTATTTTTTCTGACGTGAACTTACCTCTTCCTGCGATTCCACTTACTTCAACGGAATCGTGGAGAGACGTTACAGTCTCTTCCAACTTGTCTTTTGAGGAACAGCGTCAAGTATCCTCTACGTTACAATCATATCAGGATGTCCTTACCGACATTCCTGGACACACAGATGTCATAGAACATGACATCATACTTACTGATCGTAATCCGATCAGAGTAAGACCATACCCAATACCTATTCATTTTCAAGCACAAGTCGAGAAAGAATTGGATGAAATGATTCAACTACAAATAATTGAACCATCCACTTCAGCTTATTCTTCGTCGATAGTTATTGTTCGAAAGAAAGACAATAACATACGTCTTTGCGTTGATTATCGCAAATTAAATCAAGTTACGAAGTTCGATGCTGAACCTATGCCGTTATTAGATGATCTACTTATTAGACTTTCTAAAGCTAAATTCTTTACTAAACTAGACTTGTCGAAAGGTTATTGGCAAGTCCCACTGACGGAACACGCCAAACCTCTCACTGCTTTTTCGACACCTAGGGGTCTGTTTCAATGGAATTTTATGCCTTTCGGGCTTATGAACGCCCCAGCGACTTTCGTGCGCATGATGCGACGAATTCTATCAGATCGTGCAGATGTCATTGCATATTTAGACGACATCTGTCTTTTCAGCGATACTTGGGAAGAACACTATGTGGGTCTGAAGGAATTGCTATCTACTCTACGTGAGCATAGTTTGACTGCTAAACCCTCTAAAGCTTTTGTTGGGTTTAGTGAAATTTCCTTCCTAGGTCATCGAGTTGGTCATGGTCTGTTGAAGACAGAGGACCAAAACATTTCAAAGATATTAAATATCTCGGTTCCGAAGACAAAAAAGCAAGTGCGTAGTCTCTTGGGATTGATACAATTCTATGGAAGATTCATTGAGAATCTGTCCTCCATTATGGCACCACTTTCAACGTTATTGAAAAAAGGTTCTCCTAATATGGTGCGTTGGTCCCAAGAATGCCAATCTTCATTGGATCAGGTTAAGAATTTGTTCTCATCTCATCCTATCTTAAGACTACCGACGATTGATAAGACTTTTGTCCTTCGTAGTGATGCCTCTTCCACTGGCATTGGAGCGGCACTAATGCAGGAATATTCAGGAACTCTGCATCCTGTAATGTATATTTCTAGGAAGCTGAATGCGGCAGAAAGGAATTACTCGGTTTTGGACCGTGAATTGTTGGCTATGGTTTGGTCCATTCTTAAGCTACAAAGGTTCCTTCTGGGCGCGCATTTCTTTATGGAAACCGACCAAAAAGCTCTTACGGCTATGCAAAGTAAGGATTTGAAGAGCTCGAGATCTACTCGTTATGCTATTGCTCTTCAGCCTTTCCATTTCACGGTGCGAGCTATCCGTGGTTCGGATAATGTGATGGCGGACATATTGTCTAGATGCCCACATGATTCCAGTTAAATCTTGTGTCCTAGTTTTTCCTGATATATTTTCAGACTTAGGTCTGTCCTTAATATCATAATATGTTGTAATACAAATGTATTTGGATGATGTTTAGATAATTTAACAAATTTCATTTTGTCCATCCATCAGTGATATGTTGCTAAAATAGCATTGACATTTGTATATTGCTATGGTTATATTATTTAGTAATGTTTGATATATGATTGGTATTGCCAGCAACTTAGGTTTCTTGAATGGTATCCCTTAGTTTGTTTGGCTTAAAGGAAATATTTTCTCCTATGTTGGGAGATGATTTGTACCCTCTTCTATTGTACCTGATATTAGGTTCATTGTTTGCATGAGCACAGAAGTGATACTGGTGCTATCTTGCTCATGAACATATTAAAAAAAAAAAAATTGCATTTTTTTTTACAGGGGGGGTGGTAGTAATGTTGCTGTCATTTTCGACGGAGTCATCTGTCAAGTTATTTGCTTATGTTTGTATCATAAGTATAATTGTGTCTTTACCTGCGATGTCAGGTTGATTAGGGGTTGTCTTCCCTTGTTTATTCATTCATTGTGTTTGACCTTTAGGGTCAGAGGTTGACAGTTCGGCGTAGGCCTATGGGAAGGTTTTTTAAGCGGGAGAGAGATATACTTCCGGCAAGCCGGGAAGGTCCTGTTTTTCTGAAGGGACCAAGAGTCCATTTTTTTTCGGGGAGAATCTTCGAAGTAACTGCTATGGCAGTTTTCCCCAGTGAATCTCTGTGCGTCGGGATGACGACAGAATTCCTTGTGATGTTCTGAGGATTCATTTGCCAGGTAATACCGACCTTTATGCATTATTACGCTTTTCGGTGGCAGAACATGTAAAGGATTACCTAGGGTGAACAGCAGCTCACTGATCCGCCATTTCAGAACTTATATATTTGTGCTCGAGGTAGCCATCCAAGACTGTTAGTCTTATATTGTCCAGAAATCCAGTGACGAAGATATATTGTGGGAGCCGCAGATTGGCGGAACTTCTATCTACAATAAGTATTACTGCAGGGTTGATGATAACCTATTTAACAGAAGTACACGGCCGACGTCAGAACGAGGCCTGTGCTTTCGGCTATTATACTACAGCCTGATATGTGCAATTGGCGGGGAGTGCCAAGTTGCAGCTATGTGTCCAAGTGACTAAGGCATCTGACGCGTTTAGTCAGAGACGCCAAGGGCGACGCTACGAACTGTCATTATTGAAGAACTTTGCTATTGACCATGCACGTCTATTCTGATGTTTACCTTTTTGAATGCCAAATGTATACCTATCGATGTCAGGTCAGCATGACCTTGTTACACTGACTGTTCCTGTTGATACTATGTGTGTTCCCGTCAATAAATGTCTTGAAACATGCCTGCAGTGTCAAAGCATCCTTGATTACTGCATGTGAGAGTATGGGTTGCAGGATCTACATCTATACGAGCCTAAACACATTCGCGCCTTCATTCGCACCCACACTCAATTCATCATACGCTCGCACTACACATCTAACAACATGTATACTGTCTTGGGCCAGTGATCACATCAACAAGAAAAAAAAGACAGTTACAGGTGGGTAGAGCTGGTAGGGGCCCAGTGCATTGCTTTGCCCAGGACCTACAATGCTGTTAAGACGGCCCTGGTCGTGTCTTCTCTTTATCCATTCTAACTAGCTAGTTTCTTTGTCTATCTTTTCTTTTATTGATCATTTGTTTGGTTAGACTTACTTACTTAGTCGTTCCCCTTCTACCGTGAGGTGTAGAGGTGTTTGGTTAGACAATTTTATTTATTTATTTTTGTGCTTGTAATCTCTTTGTGCCCTTTTCGTCTTTGTCCTTGACCGGGAAAGCATTCGTTCTGCAATGGGAAGACATGAATGACCAATAACGTTTTGTTCTCACCATTCCTCGACTACTCGTTACTTGTCGTGTTAATGTTCACCGTTACACAATGCTTTCAGTGCATCCTTATTTAATTTAATACAACTTAACACCAAACCACTTCTTTGTTTACCTCTATTGCCTCCTTAATTTTTATTCCCATCATAAAAGATGTCCCCTATAACTTGCCTTATCAATTGTCCGTAAAACTGACAGGTGATTTTCCTTATGTTTATTTATGTTCAGTGTTCCTTTTTCATAATCTCAAATTTTCAAAGATTGTATTGCTCATATTTTACTACCACTATATTTTCCTAATTTTAACGTTTCTTATATTTTTTTTTTTTTTTGGGTGTAATGTCAAACTGTAATGGTGACTTATTTGTATTGGGAAAAGGTGACTTCTTTCTATTGGGAAATGGTGATTTCTGTCATTTTTGCTTGTGTGTATTTTTCTTTTCAGGAAACCAACGTCAAACGCACAAACTCTTGCAGAAGTGGTGTCTGTAGCACTTCGTTTTGCATGACGAGAGTGCCAGCCCTACACACAACATCATAGTAGTCGCCGTGTGGGATTGCCTTTGTGCAATAGTTGTATGCTTCCTTAGCCTCTTCAGAGGCCCTGGGAACTACATGGGGCGAAAAATGGCTGAAAAATGAATATACAGTAGAACCTCTATAAGTTGACCACCCAAGGGACGTAGCAAACCGATCAACATACGGAGGTGGTCAATGTAGAGAGGTGGTCAACTATGGAAGTTCTACTGTATTCTGTTCATGCAGTCTGTAGTTGTGAGAAGGGTTTATACGCCTCTGTTTTTAATAAGAACGCTTCCTCTTTTAAGCAGGATTTAAAGGTACACAAGTTTTAATTACCTGCGTTATCCCCTGATTTGGCAAGCATTTTGTTGTTGTCTAAAGTCAAGTGCTAATTACCTGAAAGGTAATGAGGCAGACACGTATGTGTGTCATTTGGTTAAATACAGAACTGAAGGTCTTGACAACAATCAAGTTTATAAACAAGATAAGAAAGCATTAGTGGGGGGATAAAAACAAAGCTGTAGATACATATTCCTTAGTTCGCTGGTGATAAATTCCGTCAGCAGACGACAGATTAACAATAAAATTAAATTAATCAAAGCGTTTACTTTTTCACGATTTCACGAGTGCAAACGTTGTCTTCCACATTACCGCTAATATTGCTTTGAATCTGCCTGTCTTTTCAAACATTTTGTTTATCTGTTTGCCAGATCGTGAATGCGTGATGGTATGTTTCAGCCATTATTATTACCCTTCCAACTCCCCGCAGAGCTGACTCACCTTCATATCCTGTGCCATCTGATCAAGGTCTTTTCATGTCTCATGTAACCCTTTCTAGTTTATCTCTAGCTCCCTTCACCTTGTTTCTTTTTTTTGAGGGAAGAGGGGGGTTTCCTCTACCTCTCCTGCTGTGGGATTTCCAAAATAACACGACCTTATAGCACTGAGAGTCCGATTGACAGAGTGGTTAGAGCTCTGGTCTCTCGCGGCAAAGGTGTCGGGTTCGAACCAACGTACCGACACGCTCCAGTCTACCCAGCTGTAAATGGGTACCTGAATTTGATTTATGGAAGGAAAAGGCAGCGATGAAGAGAACTGGTCACCCCCACCTCTAGATGCTGGACCTAATATGGTCAAGTCTCTAACACTTCACTTCCCAACGGCAGTATCTGGCTATGGGACTACCTTTACCTTGTATTTGGTACCTTATAAAACTATCACCTGGTTTACTCAGTGTGTGTGTCCTTGGACATGCCAGCACTTCCTCTCACTTCGTGCTCCACACTGGCACTTCTCTAGTTCTTGTCATCAGTTCCACATTGGTCATACACTAAACCCCCCCTCCCACCCACCCATGTACGCGAGTTCTATTTGCGCGAATTCGAAAATGCGCAAGCTATATTTTATACCCCTATTTTGTTGTATGCGAACTACAGTCAATTATACTCGAGTTGATGTCGCGCGTTACTTTTAATAAGTGTATAGATAGGTATGCCTCATGGAATAATATCAATAGAGTCTCCTCAGTTCGGCGAGTTGTGAAAAGAAAAAGACCTAGTCAAGATAACGAGAAGAGAAAGTAAATGATGTCCACTAAATAGCGATATCAAAGGAATCGTAAAGAGTGTGTTCTGTATCCCCCGCGACATAAAATTCTATCCCTAATATCTCGACAAAGGAAAGCCCCCCCCCCCCCCCCCCCCCCCCCCCCCCCCCCTCCCAGCCTCCCATTTGAAGGATTTTGCCTTTATGTAAATACTTAACAAAGACAGCAAGTGTTATATAAGTTACTCAACATGCAGTTAACGGTAAACAGGGCTATATAAGTTTATTTCTTTAAATATATACACATATAGGCTTAGTAAAAAGTAAAAAGGTGATTATATAAGAAAATTCACACATGAAATGTAAAACCGTGTTGATGCAAATATAAGATTAAAACTATGTAAGGAGTGAAATGGTGATGAGATAAACTAAGCGTCACTACATGCAACATCTGCGATAATGACCATCATTTCCTCCCTGCACTGTGCCATTCCTTTTTTCTTTCCATCTAGGCATTATCTTACTTTTACGCCTTCACTTACTGATATTATCTGATTCACGAGTGGACACTAGATATTTTACCGTCTTGTCACATTCCTGATCTATTTATCTTTTCTTTGTGCCATATCGGCGCTTAGCGAAGGCGCGAAGCAATGCCACCTTGCCTTGTTTGCTTAAGGCGCCAGCAGTAAGTAAAACAGATGGCCAGCTAAGAGATAGCGTGGGCAGCGACATGCGAAAATAAATATGCTGCAACATGATGCAAAACAAATAACAAAAAAAAAAAACATAAAAATTGATACAGACTTAATTAACAACTCAAGTACTCTTAACTTGAGATTGGACTGGTGACAAATATTACGAAAAATCTCCAGCCTCACAACTAGGTAAACTACACTGGATAATGATGAAATGGAAAATATTTTGCTTGCTGACGAAGAAAATAAATATAATTTTATGCTTGTACGACGCAGTTTATTAACCTGTCACTTTCGAATAACTACACTGGAAAAGCATATTTAGACATTGTGGCCATAGTGTCTGGCGTGTGTATACTTCAAGTTTATCTGTCCATTGATGGTAGACTGTGTCAACGGCTAGGAAAATATTTTGAAAATACGTTTTGCCGGTAAATTAATATCACGCAATGTCCAATTTCAAATTTAAAATATCGAACGCGTTAGAATGCTTTAGTACTAGCTTTATTTTTAAAATTCCGTCCAAATTTTGAGTCAGAAAATAATATAACATTTTTGCCTGCTTCGCACACAGAAATGGTATCGCGCTTGATTTTTTAAATGGTATTTGAAAATAAAGAGAGGGAGAATTCCCCACCGCATTCGTCTGATGCAATTTGTGTTTTAAAAGTTTCAAATATGTGCGATTCAAATATTATGAGCGAAAAGGCCTGGATCGTTACATCACACGCACCCTTAAGGTTGTCTGGAGAAGATGTATCAGCTTTAATAATTAGGGCAGGCCGTATCATATAATGTTTCGGTAAATGTAATGCTTAAGTGGTATTACCTTAAATGGCCATGCCATAATTTTCATGGGGATGGGGGGAGGGGGGGGTGAGAGATTGCTAAAATCAGATGCCTTACTTGTGGGTAGTATACAATTAAAATATGACCTAAACATAAATATGATAGTGTTTCACCCAAGAGAACCCCGCAAGATTACATTTTTAGTGTTGGCTAAAATTTCAACTTTAAAACTTAGAGCATTTGAAGTCCCCCCCTCCCCCCCCCCCCTCCCTCCCCCCCCCCCCCCTTTCCCACTGCATATCTTACCTTCGCCAGGAGATCACGGACAAAAAGATTAAGAGTAGTAATAACGATTCCAGTATAGGACAGGCCAAAGTTACTAGAAGTATCTTGTAAAATAAAATAAAAATGGGTAAAACTTGAGCGCTTATACTTAGCACCCCAAGTCACAGGAACATTCCTCAAGTGTAAATAGTTAGGAAAATTAGCTCACCGAGGGACGACTGCGTCGTACACAGTTGCGTTACAGACTACGGCCTTTCTGTGCATCAAAGTCTGTATATATTAATTCACCCAATCTATTGGGTTGCTAGAATTCGACGCTGGACACCATCTATAACAGCTGGCTCTAGAGGACACTCGAAGAAGCAACCTGAGCAGTTACTCCGGCACCACCAGGACCGTGCTGCTACAAAACCACTGACTCCTGATTTGAGAAGGAACAGTCAAAACTCCACTGGGAACCAGCAGTGACTGTACCATAATTCAGCTGTCATTACATTACCAGTTAAGACAAATTACGGCACAACATAAGGACGCTCTTTGTTAACATTTCACAAAAAAAAATGATATTTTTCCTAGGATGATATATAATTCATAAACTTTTTCTTGACAAAATCAGTTTATCCATTTTAACCATGTTGAACCAATATTTCATTAATAAATCTCCTGCTATCTATGTAAAGGCAAATTCATTGTTGAGTCGATTAATTCTGCACACGCATGACTCACTTTAACAAAATACAATATACAGAGCTAAACATACACTTAATAATTTGCTGAATAACATTTAGCTGGGGGCTCATTAAATTCGAGTCAAAACATATATTTTCTCACAGAAGAGGCAGAAGAGTACAAAGTTTATAACAAAATTAGATGACTCAGTTGTTATACTTACCATTCTAGAAATCCGCGTGAGACTCCCTTAAATAGAAGCACCAACCTTTAATTTATATCACTTCCAAGAATAATATGGGTAAAATTTGTTATCTTTGTTTAAAACAAAGAAACTCATTCCTTTTACTCGAATATAGGTCATTATTGAACGACTACTGCAGAGCAGGCGAGACAACCACACTAATGTGAATAAACTACAGAGTCTGCCGATGTTCCCCCACTTCATGCACATTTTTATGCACATACTCTTCTAGTGTGGAATATCTCAAAGATGAGCAAATACTGCTGCATGTATAGCAGTTGATAGAACTTGTTAGGTGTAATGTCCATAAATGATCTGAGCTCCTTGCAGCGTAGATTGATTGTTGACAGTTGCCTCAGGAAATTGAGTCCTGTTTTTGTCTTGAAGATAACATTGAATGCTGGAAGCAGATGGTGTTACTTTTATGACATGAGGTCTCCACGAAATGGTTTTCTTGCTGAATTAGGCTTCATGAAGTGAATCTTCTGATTGAATTAACTTTCTTCGTGCAATAAACTTTGCTTCATGCAATGAACCATTGAGTGAATTAATTTACTTCTGTCACGTGGTTACCCGAGGATTAACCAGGGAGAGTTTGTCTTGGTTGCACAGGGGATATCAATGGCTCAGAATTTCCTTGCAACCCGCTAAGATAGACTGTAGAGACAGAGAAGGTGAATTTGGGATAAGTTCCCAGGATACAGACCCAGTGATTCAGAATCCCGTGACACTATCGCCTCTACTACTCTATCTATCCTCTCCTATAGCTCGCGAGCCCCCAACCCCTCTATCACCCTGAGGGAACAGAAGAGTAAGAAAAAAGAAGTGTACGTCTCTCATACACTTTCTTTCCTTTTCTATTGATGTAACTAACTTGTGCGTGTAGCGAAAACACGATTACAACATTTATTGACTTACTATATGCAGAACAACAACCAAAAGTAATTAATACATATGCAATGACAACTAAATATAGATTATACCTGGAAAAGAATGTGGTAATAAATGCATAAAATACACAATCTAATCTTACTTCTATACTGTGCGGTAATCAGGTGATGATGATGATAATTGTCGCCTAATACTAAAATGCCAAATAAGTGACCTACTGCCTGGGTCCAGAAAGATGTCACTTTTCTTGACCTATTCCGAATGTCAATTGGACCCTTGGCGTCGGTACGCAATGGGCGTGCCTTTGTCTGTATTCATTGGAATTACAATACCTCGTAGCACTGTCCGTTCAACACAGTCCTTCTGGCGTCGGTAAAAGGAGCTATTCTCGTTCCCAATGCAAGGTTGGTCAAGGTAACACACGGTTTTGTTGTTGGGTTGGTAGATTGGTTTGTGTAGATCGAATGCCTATGCGTTTCTACTAGGGTGGTCACTTTGGTGTGGTGGTATGTTGAAAGTGCAGCAATATCTATATATATGTTGGCGTGGATGGTTAATTGTAGAGTCGCTCCATTACTTCTAGTAATTTCCGATCTCAATGTGTTGCGTGGGCGGCTATTTGCTGACTCGCTCCGTTACAATGGTAACTTTCGAATCTCAGTATTTTGCGTTAGATAGTGCGGTATTGGCTATGGGTGTCTGCAGCAGTGAGATACGAGTCGTAGCCGTATATTTAATTGGCTCTGTTTATTAGCTCGTCCCAAAACGCCAGCCAGTGTAATAAGACGACTGACAGGCGAAGCTTTATGTTGCAGACTTTCAGGCTTCAATAATTGGGCTGATATTATGTTTCAATTCATGTATTCTCAATTCATCTGTTCTACCATCACGGAGTATCTTTCTGCTGCAACTTTGGGTTTATCTACGTTATTGTTATAATTTTCGTTTCAGTGTTTCTTCATTAAACTTTGTATTAAAGAATGATAGTGTTTATCTCTTGCTATTATTAGCAGCTGGTATTGACGTGTTCTCGTTCATAACCGACCTTGAAGGTTAACGGTCAAAATGCATACAACATTTGAAACTGGAACTGTAGAACGTTTTCTCATTTAACAAGTCTCGTTTGTCGACTTTTAATCATTTAATCATCACACAACTTTCCATCATGATTCATTAACAATAATATGTTTTTACGTTGAAGAACACTTGATATAGCACAGTCTTAGAGTCCACAGTCAATCAGACATTACATGTCTGTTACTTTGACGTTTTCATTAACGTTCCATATCTTGTAACCAAATACTTGGGATAATTATTATTTATTCAGAATTAATCCTTCTGTTAATAGTTCTCATAGGGTCGCTGCCCAATATACATCTCAAAAACTCTGCCATATTATTAATTCATTTTGGCATCTATAGCCAGGCTCTATCAGCCTTTCATTTTATAACTGCGTTTGTATTTCACGACTTACGTTTTTTAATAAAATAGTTGCGGTTAATAATACCGACTTATATCTTCGGACTCAATGGTCCTTACATATTATTTATTCATTTATTTTACCAGCTTTACATTACCGTAATATACTTTTATAGTTATACACTATCATAAGTCAGTATTTTTGGTGATGCGTAGATGGCAGAGAGGATAGTGTGATTCGCTTGCATAGCTAGGCGGGGGTTGTCGCACGGAAGGTCTAGTGTTCAAATCCTGGGTAAGCCACTCATGTCTGTTGTTTTTCTGTTGTCTAGTGTTCTACTTCTTTAATTCTTACGAGTGCCTGAAAACATACCTTTATGTTTCATTCATAACCCTCCACTCCCACAGGAGCATAGGTGTCGTGAAATATTCTAATCCACATATATAAATTATCAGGTAAATATAAAGCCTAACAAATAAATTCTAATAAAGAAAAGAGCAATGGTAAAATAACAGTGCTGTCACAGAGAATGTACTCGAAATCCCCCTTTGTTTTATGCTTCGTCTGCAAATTGTAACGCTTTCACGTTGATAGTAAAAGCCTACTGTATTATTACCCGCGTTCTTCAATGAAACGTGTGCTGTATTTCTTGCAAAAACATTGAGATACCAAGCTGAACAATGACCTAATTTTAATATTTCATTCATTCCATTTTATACACGGCGTAACTAAAGACAGATGGACTAAAGGATAGAGAGAAGGGAGAGGCATAAAGCCGAACACGTGCAACACAAAACACGCGTCGCGCGATACACAATTACTACTATCACGCGTGTAAGGCCACATGCACTAACTTTTTCGGACGGACAGTGATAAAAACACTAACCTTCCCAGAGTTAGGTTTTTAAATCCTGAAAAACTCTTATTAGAAAGATGACAATAGATGGGTTTACGTTTGAAAACATTACAGTACCCAGACAGCTCATCTTCGAAACAGGAGGTAGAAGGAATTGCATATTTTGAACGCAGCATTTTAGCTCTATTAAATATATATATATTTGGGTTCCTTAGGGTTTGCTGACAAAGAATATGTACAACGTTATGCAAATAGTCTAGGAATTAACAAGTTATAGCCAAAATAAAATGATGGTGCTGTCAGACAACACCCAAAATCAGAATCGCTCAGTGGTAGATTTTTTTACACCACCATTGTACGGGAAATGGGCCACAAGTTACGTTTGAACTGATTGGCTGGAATGATATGTAAGGCTAAACACGATTAGTCGGACTATAAATGCTATCCTTGGTTGTTAGGGGAGACGTAGGAAGTTAAAATTTTTTCAAACACTTGTCGAAACGTGGCTCCATTGGCCAGACTCGCTGATATAATCACTTAGGAGCGTTAGTTCGAGACCACTAGTTCAAATAAGCTTGATAAAGCAACAGTGCGTTGAAGCCAGCTCATATTTTTGCTAAATAAAAGCCTGGAACATAAGCAGATGGGAATTTGTGCCAGTATTTGTGCCAGAATTCATTGCTAATCAACGTATCTGTGTTTGTTTCCATGAATTGTGGTAAGCTTGAAACATTCAGTATCTTTTAATGAAAATTGAATGTGAATTGTTAATTTATGCCTGTATATATGTGTAGTTCAGTAGCAAACATGATGTAAAGCCTATAATGCTCCAGCCTGAACAGAAGGTGTCGGAGGAAAGTAAAACTGCATGGAATGGCCAAACAGTACACTGACACCTAGATTATTGATTAGACAGAAATAATGCTGGAAGTGCAGAGGCGTAGTAACCATTAAGGAGGTTAATACTGGTATAAAGTATTTCAGATGAAGCTGACAGTTGGCCTAACGCTCTGAACTCAATGTTTGTGATGTATTGTGCTCAGTGTAAAAAGAGAGTATAAATTAGTTATGAAGTAGAAGGTACATCCTTCTTGTTTTCAGGGACCGTGGTCTTGACGTTATTGAGCAGCACCTGGTCAGAGCTTTGCTGAATCCAGAGTCGGACAGCATACTCCTTGGTCCATTTAGCTATCAGTGAGGTGTCTCCAGAGCACAGGGGAGAAATCGAGCAGAGGAGTCCTTTCCTGCCGCCATCACGCAAGATAAGCTGATGTGGCCAGCTGAGCTCAAAATTATGTACCCCCATCTTAAAATCCCAATGGGCTGATCACCCGTTGGCTTGTCACACCGATTACGGAAACAACGGCAGAAGGATCTATTTGTTGTTGCCCTAAAGACGCCGCTAGGCGTGATGGGAAACTACAGCAGAGAAAATCAATCTGCTGTTGCCCTTAAGATGCCACAAGGCGTGATGGCCTCTGACTGCTTGGTCGGTCTTTGGCTAAGGACGGAAGAAGAAGAAGAAGAATCTTAAAATAACATTGTAACATAAACTTAAGAGGGGAAGTAAATTGTTTTAATATCAGGAACTGAGAACATCTCCAATACTAGTTCCAATAAAGACAAACTATTGAAGTCATGATGACAAATACCAACAGAGCTTGAAAAAAACAAAACCAGTATTACCTCATATTACTACTACACAACTGACACACATAGGATACTTTTAATAATATATGTCACTACAATATTCATATTGATAAATTCTGTACATATAACTTGTAAGTAAAATTGATTGTGATTCCTGGTTCCCTTTGTATTTGAATCAGGACACATATTCATTCATAACAGCAATGAATACATATTGTTATTTGAAAAGTTATCAGTGACTCCTTTAAGATATCCTTTAGAGTGTTATATGTATGTGAGTATCACAGTGTTGTCAAGTGTGGTGGAATAAATTAAATTGTTTATCTGTCTGTTGTTGTTATGACTTACACTTCATCATGCACATACCCTAGACATACAACGTAGTCATCACACTATTCCAGAATAATTCTGACTGAGGTATACATATGTGGCAGCAAGTAAGGTTATATATAATACACTACTCTTATTAGATATATATATACCTTCACAGCTGATCTCAGTCAGTACACTAAGTCCCCTATAAATATTTATAACATCCCACTTCACCACAATAGGCCTTCAACAAACACATGCCAAGTCCTCCTGTCACGTGCCATCATCTCAAGTTCTTTCCATGTTCTCCTCATCATTTTCACCTCTGTTTCCAACTCTCTTCTCCATGTACTTCTTGGTCTTCCTCTGCCTCTCTTGCCCTGGGGGTTCCAGAACAAGGACTGCCTTGTAATGCTATCAACAGGTTTTCTCAGTGTGTGTCCTATCCATCGCCATCGTCTTCTTCTCATTTCTTGTTCCACTGGCACTTGTCTAGTTCTTGTCATCAGTTCCACGTTGGTAACCTTGTCATACCATTTTAATCCCTCTATTCTACGCAAGCACCCATTTATGAAAGTCTGTAGCTTTTTGGTTGTTGTCTTTGTTGTTCTCCATGTCTCTGAGCCATACAATAGGACTGGCTTCACATTTGAGTTGAAGATTCTTATTTTCGTGTTGGATCCTATTTCTCTTGATCTCCATATATTTCCCAATGCAATGAAAGCTCCTCTTGCCTTTTGTATTCTTATTTTGATATCGCTGTCTGTCCCTCCAACTTTGTCTATATTACTGCCAAGATATGTGTATGATTCTACATCTTGTATTGGTGTTTCTTCAAGTTCAACCCTGTTATCATTACCTGCATTTATTCGCATTATTTTTGTCTTTTCCCTGTGTATTTTCAGACCCAATTGCTGTGACCTCTCATCAAGTGTTTTCAATTTGTCCTGCATCTGATTACGGCTATGGGACAGAAGAGCCAAGTCATCAGCAAAATCCAGATCATCCAACTGCTTAGTCAGAGTCCACTGGATTCCATTTCTGTTGTGTGTTGCCGATGATCTCATAACCCAATCTATTGCCAGCAAGAAAAGAAATGGAGACAAGAGGCATCCCTGTCGCACTCCTGTTCTTATCCCAAACGGTTCTGTAAGCTGTCCTTCGTGAAGAACTCTGCATGTCATGTCTTCATATGTTTTCTTTATTAAATTAATGATCTTCAGGGGAACTCCATAATGCCTCAACAATTTCCAAAGTGATTCTCTGTCTACACTGTCAAATGCCTTTTCGTAGTCCACAAATCCGATGTATAGTGGTGAATTCCATTCCAGACTTTGTTCAACTATTATTCTCAAAGTGGCTATCTGGTCTGTACATGATCTGTTTTGTCGAAAACCTGCTTGTTCATCTCTCAGTTTCTTGTCTATGGACTCTTTTAATCTCTCAAGGATAATCCTGTTTAATACTTTTCCTGGCACTGATAGTAACATTATTCCTCTATAATTTGTGCACTCTTGTAAATTTCCCTTCTTAGGCAACTTAACCAGATATCCTTCCTTCCATTCTGCTGGTATCTCTTCCTTTTCCCAGACTTTACCAAGTAATTTATATAACATCTCTGTAGCCGTGTCGATATCTGCTTTGATGGCCTCTGCTGGAATGCCATCAGGTCCAGACGCTTTTCCATCTCTTAGAAGCTTTATGGCTTTCTTTATTTCTTCCTTCGTTGGTCTTTCACCGTTAATTTGTAGCTCTTCTTCTGCTGGCTGGATGTCCGGCGGGTTTTGTGGAGCTGGTCTATTGAGAAGGTCCCCAAAATATTCTGTCCACCTCTTCATTTGCTCTTGTATATTGCTGAGCAGTTTCCCATTCTTGTCTTTTATGAGGCAACTTGTTTGCTTGTATTTCCCTGTTAGCTTCTTTGTGCTGCTATACAGTTCTCTCATATTTCCTTTGGCTGCAGCATCTTCTGCCTCTCTTGCCAACTCCTCAATATACTTCCTCTTGTCTCTTTTGATACTTCTTTTTACTTCTTTGTTTGCTTCTGTGTACACTTCTTGAGCCTTGGCTTTGGAACTTCTGGTTTTGCTTGTGTTTAACTCTGCTTTCTTGTTTTTTCTGTCTTTTATCTTATTGATGGTTTCTGTTGTTATCCATGCTTTTTGTTGTCTTTCCCTTTTCCCCAGTATTTCTTCACATGTCTCCTTCCATACAGTTTTGACCTGCTGCCAATAGTCTTCTGTATTCTCTACATCTTCCAGCTGTTGGAGCACTTGGAATTTGTTGGATACTGTGACCGCAAATTTGTCTCTTGTTTCTTGATTTCTTAGCTGTCCTACATTATACTGTTGTCTATAATTTTGCATTGTTGCATATCTCTTGAGTTTCATTTTTATTTTGGCTATCAGAAGATGGTGATCTGATGCCACATCTGCTCCTCTGTATACCTTTACATCCTGCAATGATGATCTAAACTTCTTGTTTATGCATATATGATCAATCTGATTTTCTGTTCTATGATCTGGTGATATCCATGTTGCCTTGTGTATTCTCTTATGTGGAAACATGCTTCCTCCTATAGCCAGTTGATTTGAAGCACAGAAGTTTGCGAATAGTTCTCCATTTTCATTCATTACTCCTAGCCCATGTTTTCCCATGACTTCTTCAAATCCGGTGTTGACTGTACCTATCTTTGCATTCATGTCACCCATCAAAATTGTGAGGTCTCTTCTTTTTACTTTATCCATAATTTCCTGTAGTTTAGTATAAAATGCTTCTTTCACAGACTCTTCTTTGTCATTAGTTGGTGCATAACATTGGATGACATTTACATGAATTTTCTTTTTAGCTGTTTTGAAAGTAGCTGTTATTATTCTGGGTCCAACAGCTTCCCATTCAATGAGTGCTTTCTGTGCTTCTTTAGATAACATAAGAGCTACCCCTTCACTGTGGTATGAACTTTCGTCTTCATGTCCTGAGGACAGCACCAATTCACCTGTGATGAGTTTCTTCCTGTCTACCCCCTTCCACTTTGTTTCACACATTCCCAAAACCTCGATTTTGTATTCCCTCATTTCTGCTGCCACTTGCGCCACTTTCCCTTGTTCGTTTAATGTCCGAACATTCCAGGTGCCAAATCTGGAAGTTCTCCTAGAAGAAAGAAGGTTAGTCAGCAACACAGACTCCTTTCGGCTTTCTCTGTGTTGCATCATACGCCTCCCCGCGAGAGGACCTTCCCCTGTCTTGGATGGCTGTGTTTTATTTTCTTTATTTGACTTGTCCATATTTGTTGAAGTTTTTTGTGGTTTAAATTTTTTACAGGATGGGGTAACCGGCCCCATGCCCAACCCTCCTTAGTCGCTTTCTACGACATGCTTGGCAGGGGACAGTGTTACTATTCTTTGCTCCCCTTTCGGGCCCCGGTAACACACGGGTGACCTTTATGTTTGTTTCATATTAATTCACATATTCTAAACACTGCCATAAGGCTCGAAGGCCACAAAAGGACTGCCGTTGCTAGCCTATCGCGTCATACAACGTTATACGCGAACCATATTATTTTTATTCAGCAGAGTCGTTACATGGTGCAACCATCCGAATCAAGTTCAAACCAGGATGCTTGCAAACCATGCAACAATCCTCAACAAAAGGCCTCATAAGTACCCAGATAGTTTATGCTATGCATGTGGTGTCTGTGTGTTTTCTTGTCTGTTGTAGCCTATATGTGTAATCTTATAAATATAATCAATCTCTTCACTGTGTTTAATGCAACGTTTAATGGTAGTGTAAGAAGTTATAATGTGAGCAAAATGACTGGTATTTACAGTGTTCATGTTTATGGAAAATATATATTTAACTGAAACTTGAATGGATGTATATTAGTAATTTACATTACCAAACATAAGGGCAGACAAGTAGCAGTCCTTATACAATTAATTTTTTACAAGTCTATTAGTTTAATCATTTGAGGAAAGTGAAAATTCACTGTTGCACAATGTTGGTGCCAAATACTGTTGAGAATTTTGACAAATATGTGTATGCACTTTGTAGCAAATGTAATTTTTGCTGGGGAGGTTAAGATGTTATACCTAACAAGAAAGATAGTTGTGTCTGTGTTAACTGTGTGAGGTCAAGCACATGTAGGTCCCTGACTATAAAAAGAATGATGATGATGATGATATTTGATCAGGGAACCTAACGCTACCTTCCTAGATCTCACACAGTCCGTATTTTGATTCTAGTGGCTGGTGTATGATGTCTCTAGTGTCTAGGGGTGAAATGAAGATGATGGTACATCAACACAATACACTTTAACTCACTATAATAAAATGAATAAGACAGTGGTTAAAGTTTTCTTTTAAAATTTGAAAGTTTTTTTCTTTTTACAATTTAATCTGCCTGTCCCGCCAACTTCTTTTGGACAGGTCTTTGAAAATGAGGAAATATATTTACATATAATGTTGTAACTAAAAATATGGACTCTTTGTCCTATGAATATATGTTAATATAAAGTTCCTGTAGGTGTATTCACAGATTAATACTTTTATAGTTGCTAGTGATTGTCATTTGTTATGAGGAGCTGTTGTTTACATCAAGCCCCATATAATTCAATGTTATTTTGATAGGAATTATTTTCTTAGGATGAAATGTCAGAGGTCCCAGCTGATAACTTGTCACCTGGGATTCTTGATCGGTCGAATATAAGTCAGTATATCAATGTAGAGACAATGTCGATCAGCACCCATACGTAAGCTCTTTCAGGCTATCAGCTGACAGCTTAAACTTTAAAATGGAGACTTTAAACCCACTCATCAGGTTTCCTGTCACCGGATGGTAACAGGAAATAAAGCTCTGCAATAAAAAGACACCCTCGCCTTTTCAACCTGATCACAACTTCTTATCCCTATATATACATGACGGTATGGGGTCAGCCTCTTGTGCAATCATGTGCATCAGCCCCTAATTTATGACTCACACCCTTCTGTGACCACACCACAGGTCCCTATGGCAGATACGCCACTGTACTTTTACATAGTTTGCTTCAATGCAATAATGTGGAGTAACCACATCTCCATTTATATGATTTTTTTTTCCTTTTCTTTCTAACTTATAAACGCTCTAGGCATGTTGAAAAGTGTTCATAGAACACAGAGGCTTCCTAACATTTCCAATACAAAATATTAATACAAAATCATAATAATATGCAACAGTCAAATACAGTTCAATGTGAGGACTCAATAATGTTTGCTTCCGGCATGTCCTTCACTTTTCCACAGCAGTATCTGACTTTTTCAGTTTTAATCAAGCATGTAAATACATAAAGCATTCTTACCACTAGTTCAAAGAAATATGTCACAAATAACGTTGAATAGCAAAGAATATGGCCTCAGTTTTGCTCTGCCCCGTCAAGATAGTGAATTAGTATTTAATTTTACAAGCTATCACATCTGATCTCAACGTAAGTGTTTGAATATAATTTTCTAGTCAAATGGCCACGAGACCACTATGCCTTTTGCCAATATCTATTTGAGCCGACCAATGAAAGAAGGCACTACTACAACTTTTTAAATTTAGTTTTGAAAAAACAAAACAATTCCAAACAAACTATGTGCCTCTTAGCCCATTGGTCAGTCTGCGTTTTTCCAATAGAAAAAGATGTTTCGTTTTAGTTACATTTTTCCTATCTCTCCCCTTGTACTCCTATACTCTTATACCAACTAATAGAATTTGAATTACTACAATGCCTCTGTTTTTAAACTAGCGTTCCCACTAACGTTATGTGTAACGAGCAAGAACAACAGCCTGTCCGGTCTAGCGTTCGTAGACATTTAGTATTTTCTCAATAACTTGGCTGATACTTGGACTACCATATTTTTTAAAACATATTTTTGCTCAGGGGACTCTAAGCTATACTACCATATGACTTTTATGGTCAGTTTCAGTATGGTTTAGATTTTCAATTTTGTCACTGTCAATCGTCAAATATAAATTTTACACAAGTCGGCCATCTTCCCTCCCTGTCTCTAACATTTTCCTCACTATTCAAATATACCAACTAGTTTGAGTGACGTCAGAATAATACCGCTAGGAGGAAAAAAAATTGTCTGTGTGTTTGCCTCTGCTGGCTTTGCCCACAGCGTGTATATATTAAAGAGACCGCGTGCAGAACGAAGAGGGGTTTTTCAAAACTTTGGTAGTGTTTTGCGTTAATATTTACAATCGTCTCATTCTTACTACTGAGAACTGTCCGAATTACAACAAATGTTAGTGTTAAAGTTAACATATTACGTAAATTCAAACGATGGCAAGTCGTTAATTACAAGCTTTCCCCCCCCCCCCCCCCCCGTTTCGTGCAGCATATCGGCGAGATGTTAAAAAGTTTATTGAACGTTTTTTCGAAACCGAAACTAAAGCGTGTTAGATTTTTACGGCGGGTCATTTTCTTAGCATTCCCACTGCACTAAAGGCATCGCCCTACTGGCGATGAAGATGAAACCAGTCAGACACCTGAGGGCTGGGGTATTTATTCATCCTAGGACTAAAATCTTACTGAAATTAGCGATTATCTCACAGATTTTACTACACACTTTCTAAGTTGGATGTTCCTCATACTCGAGTATTTTAAGTGCTGGTTGAAAATCAGTATTTTAAACTTTTGAGACTGTGAATATATTATAAGATTTATTTTATGGTACAGATAGATACTATCTTTCTGCTTGTGTTCCTTTTAACATGGTTTGTCTGACAGTCCAGTATTATTGAACTGGTATGTTTAGCAATTTACAACTTTAGTACACTAACCTTAGTTCCGTATACAGAATCATTGAACACTCGATGTCCCTGAATCTTTCCTCTTAACAGGTAGAATACAGTGTTGAACCAAGTCGGCTGGCGGATTACTTTTCTCCAGTAATGCCAAAGGACGGGTTTTCCTGGCTTATATGATGGGGATATTGCCTTTAGCCATTTTGAAGTTTTCTCTCTGTGTACTTCTGATGTCTGTAAATTTACTCTAATCCTTTGATGTGTTCTCTTTCATATTGTTCTTAGTCCAGACTTAGTCTCCATTAATCCAATATTTCATTGCCTTTCCGTGGGAAATGCCCAGTTACATTTTCACTCCAATTTTTTTCGCCACTCCGTCTCCGTCCTCGCTTTATGATCTGTTACTAAACCAAATTATACGTTTGTATTACTTCCTTTTGGTTAACGTACTGACGACTCCTTTTAATTGTCACTGGCTGGTCTTTTGTCCTAAAGCCGGGGCGGGCTATTTGGTATGAACAAAATCTGTTGCACAATGGGTTGTTTTCCATGGACTTAAGAAGCGTGGTGACCGTCGTGGACAATAGGTATTCACAATCGAAATGTCGGTCGGTCTGTCACACTTTGCACACCGTCATTTGTGCACTTTTTTCTATTTTAAAGAGAGTGCATTAACTTTCGACCACAGCTAAGGGGGTGCAACTTTTATTTGAAAGTTAGACAATAATTGTATTGTTTCCCCTTATATGTACTATCGCGAAAATAGCAAAGTGTGACGGTGTGCATTAAATCAGGAGACAATCAAGATACTCTTCTGTCCAGTTTCATTCGGGAAACGGATTTAACTCATCATTTTTCTTAAAAATAATCTTAAAGTGCAAGTGTTCTGATTGTTTCTTCGAGACAAAATTTTAATTTAAAGTATTGCAGACGTATTATTATGGATCAAAATGATAAGATGGCTAAAAGGAAGAGACCATTGCTTCATTCACAGCGAGCAAGCGAGACCATAGAAGAAGCAGCAATTTAATACGTGTAACAGAAACAACACACTATAATTAAAAAACCTGCCAATTTTGGCGGGTTGTTATACATAATAGCCTTTACACATTAATTAATAGTATTATTATGCCATGACCAAAAGCTTATAGAAAGAAACGTTTATACAGTACTGTAAAGTGAGGGAAAGAAATACAGTACATTTAAGTTGACGTCGTCTGCTGGAGCTATCTGTGCTAGTCAGAGGAGGCATCATTAAATCCTGATTACTATCTACTCCAGGCATCCACCTACACGGCGAGGCAGACTTTGAAGAGATTCCTCCACGTTCTCGGCAATCTCTTAATTAGTACTTAAACTGGCCATCAGCATGACTCGACGACGAAGTGCTTGCGGTGATTTGTAGTGATAGGCTACCTTTCCACTGATAATCGTCAAGAACTGAATCAAAATACCACACGAACTGCACACCGGGTCACCCAGTCACATTTCGCCGGCATTGCTTTGGCTGCTAGGTACAGTGTTAACATAAGCAGTCCGTGGCAGATGTATTAGAAAATCCGATGCATACTATTGTAAATTAATAATTAGTACTTTCATTAACCTCCAAGCATTGATTTACGTGCTGACATATTTCATTTTGTGATGGCCACTGACTGCTTTGACGGTCGGCGGCTAAGGATCAAAGTAGAAGAAGAGAAGAAAATATTTCATTTAGTCGGGTCGTCATCGACGTCACTATTATTGGTGACCTTTCTGAACACGTTCAATTAAATGTGGCTAAATCCCCATACCCCAGGATGAATATATGCGTATGTATTTCGCTCCAGCAAATCGACAGTATGTTCAAGTATGCTGGCTTTTTTTCTTTTGGGTGGGGGGGGGGGGGGTGGGGGGGTATGTCTGAACGGTTTCTTTGTCAGTATTGCCCTATAAACATGGATCTAAAAACTTTATTACTTCCATTGATTACATTTTATTGCATAGGATGCTTAAAATTTACTGGTATACTACAGATAAAAAAAAAAAAAAAAAAACTCTGTCGATATCTTGAAACACGCCAGTGCACTAACTCTTACGACACATACGAAAAATACAAAGAAGTTCACATTTTCTAAGCCATGATATTAAAAGGTAACAGTTGTCCCATACCAGACACTGCCGGGAGGGAGTGAGGTGTTAGAGACTTATTTATACTAGATCTCAGCTTTAAGAATTGGGGGTGAGCAGTTCCCTTCTTCTCTGCCTTTCCCTACCTTGTTCCTTTCTTCTCTGCCTTTCCCTACCTTGTTCCCTTCTTCTCTGCCTTTCCCTACCTTTTTCCCTTCTTCTCTGCCTTTCCCTACCTTTTTCCCTTCTTCTCTGCCTTTCCCTACCTTTTTCCCTTCTTCTCTGCCTTTCCCTACCTTTTTCCCTTCTTCTCTGCCTTTCCCTACCTTGTTCCCTTCTGCTCTGCCTTTCCCTACCTTGTTCCCTTCTGCTCTGCCTTTCCCTACCTTGTTCCCTTCTGCTCTGCCTTTCCCTACCTTGTTCCCTTCTGCTCTGCCTTTCCCTACCTTGTTCCCTTCTTCTCTGCCTTTCCCTACCTTGTTCCCTTCTTCTCTGCCTTTCCCTACCTTGTTCCCTTCTTCTCTGCCTTTCCCTACCTTGTTCCCTTCTTCTCTGCCTTTCCCTACCTTGTTCCCTTCTTCTCTGCCTTTCCCTACCTTGTTCCCTTCTTCTCTGCCTTTCCCTACCTTGTTCCCTTCTTCTCTGCCTTTCCCTACCTTGTTCCCTTCTGCTCTGCCTTTCCCTACCTTGTTCCCTTCTGCTCTGCCTTTCCCTACCTTAACTCTCGAGCAGAGTCATGTAAACATTTACACAACTGGATAGACTAGAGCATATGCTATGGAACCCCACCATTCCCCCCCCCCCCCCCCCCCCCAAAAAAAAAAAAAGAGAGAGGCTGACCCAAAACAGAAGTTTGTTTGTTTGGTTGTTTTTTTTTTTTTTGTGTGTGGTGGGCTTGTAATCGTAAAAGTAGATAAATATTTTTTTGAAACGATCTTTATTCCCTTTTTTTTAAACCCATGCTGTGTATGATTTACAAAGTTAAGAACTGTGTATTGATTTAGAAGACCTAGGCAATTTTATGTAACTTTATTAGTCTGGCATCACATGTACAGTTATTCGAGACCACCGGTTACAACAGCCAGCGGTTTCTGCTTATGTTTCAACAGAGAGAGGAAGAAAACGAGAGAGAAAAAAGGAGGAAAACTGTATAGTTGAGACGGCAAGCATGAACAAGAGTTGAGCCAGTGCGAAGGATGACTACTTCCAAAAAAAAATGTTGCTTCATTTTGGCGAGGCGCGTCCTGTTCAACCTAGCCGTTATATTAGGGCGCATGTCCAAATATAAAAAGACCTTTAGGTCTTGTGAATTTTAAAGAGGTTTTTTGGGAGCCGCGCTGGTGTAATGGCTTCGGCGTTGTACTGGCGACCAGGTGTTCATGGTTCAAACCCGGGCGTCGGCGTTTGAAGAAATGTTTACGGCCGGAAATTTGACTGAATAGCCTGAACGGCTCCTGTGATAAACCCTCTGTGGATGGGAAGGAGCGAAGCTCCTGACCGGGTTGGAAGGAAAGTCCTCAGGTTCCCCAGCCTCGCAATGACATGTCATTGGGCCGAAGGGCTGAAAGCCCAAGTGCCGCTGGTTAAGAAAAAAAAAAAAAAAAAAAAAAAAAAAAAAAAAAAGAGGTTTTTTTTTAGAAGGATGACTACGGTCAGAATTGTTGTTGTTATTGGTCCAGCGGCCATTGAGCTCTCGCCCTTCGGCCCAATGTCCTGTAGTGATATCTGAATGTTTTCGCAAGTGTTTTTGTTTCTCCGTACAAGGCGTTCCATTTATCTGGCCTCGGAGGAAGGAGCATTTTCTTAACATCATCGAGTGCTGAGCACTCAAAGAGGTGGTGGGCAACAGTTTCGTTGGGGTAGTTACATAGGCGGCGCTACTGCTGCCCTGCAAGACGCTACCAGACATGGTGGCCACTGATTGCTTTGTCAGTCAGCGGTCATGCATCAAGGAACCAGGTTGGAGCGTGACTAGACTGGTTTTTAAACTCGGCCCCTTTGCCCCGAGATGCAAGCTCTGTATAACCACTCTGCCACTCAGATGCTCTCGCATGATACAGCGACGACAAGCAAGCACTGAAGAAAAAAAAGTAGAACAACAAAGAGAGAGATAGTGGACAACATAACACTATGGCATAGTCAATAAGTTTACAGCAAACTTAATATACTTCACTAAGAACAAAAAAATTATGGGTAGACATTGTCGCCTACGCCAGGTATAGGGTAATGATTGAAGAAGCTTGGGGGTCACCACTTTAGCTGGCCTTCTTGCCGGAAGCCATCTCCAAAGCAGTTCATGGTTTCTTACAGTGATCGTTTCAATAGCAACGTATTGTACATGATAAAGTCGCTAGTGCCATGCACAACCTCACATTACTCGCCTGATACGACATGCCTAAGGGGAGCCATGATTCTTTTCTTTCTTTGTCTGTATAGAGACCAACGCATGAGTGTCATGTGACTATGTCCCCATTAAATTCACATGAACGAGATAGCTCCACACTCACCGGTATGGGTTATGCTCGGACGTGATAAATAAATATTAGACAAACATAAAGGTATGTTTTCAGGCACTCGAAAGAAATAAAGAAGTAGAAAACTAGACAACAGAAAAACAACAGACGTGAGTGGCTTACCCAGGACTCGAACCCAGGACCTTCCGTGCGACAACCCCGCCTAACTATACAAGCGAATCACACTATCCTCCCTGCCATCTAGGCATCACCCAATAAATGATGCTTCAATGACGGGTCATTAGTGCGACCCGCAACACATAACACCGGAAATTAACCATGGGTAGTCCAGCCTATTAATGACGCAATCACTTCTGTTGATCCCCTATTATAACAGTATATGTCAGACTTACACAAGACAAAGACCTTAATTCTGTGTC
Source organism: Oreohelix idahoensis (assembly GCA_024509875.1). NCBI lineage: Eukaryota > Metazoa > Mollusca > Gastropoda > Stylommatophora > Oreohelicidae > Oreohelix > Oreohelix idahoensis. The sequence continues at coordinate 59,743 of JAMPIV010022885.1, forward strand.
TAGTAAATGATAGAAGACTAAGAACGGTAAGTACAGGACAGAGGGTAGGTTAATATTTATTTACTGTTTACAGGCCTCGGGTGTCCCTTCCTTATGTGTTATAAATGTTCGGACGTGATAAACGTAGTATCAGAGCATCTACGCCTCGTTCAACATGGACAAAAAGTCCGTTGGTTATGTCAGTTTAAGATATAGGTACTTTCATAGCAGATACTGCCGAATGAGAGTGTTCGAGACTTCACTATACTAGGTCCAGCTTTACGAGGTGGGGTAACCAGTTGGCTTTCTCGCTGCCTTTGTGTCCCTTAACTCAGAAGCAAAACCAATTGTTCATTTACAGCTGGGTCGACTCGAGAATGACACTACCAGGTTTCGATTCCGGAAAAGGGCAACGTTTCCGCGGCGAGGCCAGCGCTCTAACCGCCTGAATCATGTTCGAATATAAAAGACCTCGTTAAAAAAAAGTATGTAGGCCAATATATATATATATATATATATATATATATATATATATATATATATATATATATATATATATATATATATATATATATATATATATATATATATATGTTACACCAACAGTCGCAACAAACGAGTGACTACGGGTTTATAAGCTTATCATGAGTTGCCTGTTTGGGCGCCACGCGAGCTATAAATCGCATCAGCACATCCAACAAAACATAAATGTCGAAATGGAATCCCCAGCCTAATTGCTTTAGTGTGGGTAGTATTTTATAACGAGGTGTTAAATTTCTTTGCTACGATGGGATAGGTGGTCTGGAGATATTTTTATCGTGCAGCATGGAAGCTAACTCGAGTCAAGGTGTGCGAGTTAGTTACAGCACGATAACAAACGAGGTTTGATAACCTGTAATAGTAGGTGCTGGAATAATTGCCAGTTGTTGTGGGACAATCTTAAATTAGAGGCCACAAAGGTCATTCACAATCAGACGCTCTCTCTCTTTCTCTCTCTTTCCCTCTCTCTCCTTTTCTCTCTCTTCTTCTCTTGCTCGTTTTCTTCCTAACTTCCTCTCTCTGTTGAAGCATAGGCGCGAATCGCAGGCTGTTGTAACCGGATGACTTCGGCTAATTGTACACGTGGCGTCGGAGGAATAAAGATACACAAAATAACCCAGGTCTTATAAAGCCAGCGCCAGCCTTAGTAATTGCGGGGCCCGATTTGGATCATTTTGATGGGGCCCCCTGGACTTAAGATTACTTTATATTAGATATCATGAAAATATGCTATTACACTGTATTAAAAATATAAAAATATTTTTATTTATATATTACACGTTGACTTTTAAAAGAAATAAAATGGTTTGGCGAGGTGCCTCCCGTTCAACTTAGTCGGTTATATTAGGGCGCATGTCAAACATAAAAGACCGTTACGTCTGATTGTACAGTTTTGACATAAAAAAGTGTTACAATAAAAGTATAACGAAATAATTCTTGGTTTCGATTCCACAAACTTTAAAAATTGTGTCGAAGTTTAAGTTTTTTGCTTCATCGCATTCTATAAATAATATTACAAGGCTGTTGAGTCTATCTTTAAGAATGTTTGATCTTAGATAAGGTTTATCAATTTTAATTTGGAAAAAGCTTCTATCCCCTGAACGTCGCTGTTACTGGAATTGTCATAATATGCATAGAGCAATTTTTAAAAATGTGAAAATCCTGTAGTTCTCTAAATCAAAGTTAGGCATTTAAGAATTTTCACAGAAGTAACAAGTCATGAAGATGCAAAAACGGGCTTCAGTACTTCCATTTCCTCGACCAGAATATAACTATCAAAATCTATCTGCAAATTTTCTCTTTATTTTAGCGTTTGTTTCATACAAATTAATTGGCACGTTCGAAGAAATAATAATTTAAAAATAGAAAGTGGCTATTTAACCACCCTGTAGCATGGATGCAGAGGCGTCCCTAAAATATGTGGCACCCGGTGCGGATCCTACATTTGGCACCCTCATGCCACGAAAGAGTAAAAAACACTTGCAAGTATTTTTTTAACAGTAAGTGCTATCGTAATAGTGCCCAAAGGCACCCCCGTCCTGGCTGTCACCCGGGGCGGACCGCTCCCCTCGCAACCCCCTTAGTACGTCACCGCATGAATGTACGTACACGTCAGGTATGTAACATACGTGTTGTGTTATTTGTAGCGATCATGAGGTGGGGATAGCTATGACTGTTAGTATAAAGTCTCTCTGTGGTAGGTAAACATTTCAACATTCTTCCCCTCCAAACTCAAAATTTCTCTCGCCTCCGTGCTTGTTCACTCGCACTGGTGAAGACAGACATGTGAGCACCAATGTCTGCGATGATTGTCTTGTACATCTCGTCGTGAGCAGTGTGTAACCGCACACAACAACCAAGGGAGTGAACTTTCAACTGTCTAATTAACTCTCCAATAGCTCGTCCTGTACAATGGCAAAACTATCGCCCGGGTAGACAGAGCACGCCCCGGACGCTCCTTTACCAAGTGGGCCTCAGAAAGTAGTTATCGGAAGGAACATACGCCTGTATATAGCAAAGTGAGCGATAAGTCGCTTACCCTTTCAAATATTTTGTATAAAGAAATGCGAAATAGGTTATCCTGATTATTTTTTCTTCTTTTTTTATTTTCCACGTTATCCTAAACTTTCAGAAAATGCCATGCCTGCTCTGATTGTCTAAGATCGCACTCTAGTCGTGATCCTATTATTACATTGAGAGGAATTGTTATTTTAAAAAATCCCATACATGTTGATTGGAAGACGCGGTCCAATCGAATGGCGTGGGAGATCTCTTGATTTAACTCAAGCAGATTATCTTTATGGGGATTGTCGCAAGGTGATTTGGTTTTCGTCAAATGACAAAGTTGAATGTGGGATGGCTCGTAAGTATGAAAGCCTACTTAGGACACAAAGAGTGAAAGAGAGAAAGTGAATTCTCACTGAGAGTAAGACATTTTCAGCAGGTATTCTGATCTCCAGCGACAGCTTCACTTTGGGATGACGTAAGATACAATTTGGTTTAGCCGGAAGTCAACAATGATACACTTAAACACCCCCAGCACAAAAGATGTAAACGAGTGGTAAAATAAGATGTAAATTTATTTCCCTATACTGTATATATATATACTGAAGCACATTAAAAACGCACCACTATTATATATACCGTATATATATACTGATGCCGAGAAGCTGGAAAAAAAAGTGTGGGAATGGATTTTCCCCGTGTTTGTCATGAGGTAGAGAGCGAATGGCTGCTGGAATGGAAAGTGCATGATTCAACCCACGGGTTTGTGTACAGACTACATGAAAACAATGAAAGTTACACGTGCAACACGATTCCCAACAGCTATGACCCTGAAAATGTGTACGCGTTGTGGCAGTATACTCGGTATAAAAAGGCCGTTGAGACAAAACACCCAGTACATGTGCTTGAAATGCCACGACTATCTAAAAACGACCGCCAACGAGCCATTGGTATGTTGGAGACCGGAATGAGCTCGCGGGCCATTGCCAGAAGGATGAATTGCCACCACAGCACTATTGTACGTCTCAATGAACGTTACGGAACCATTGGCAGTGCCCGGGATAGACTTCGGAGTGGCCAACCACGAGTTACTACCCCTGTGCAAGATCGTCATATTGTGATGAGTACCCAAGGAATCGTTCTCTCCCGGCAAGTCAAACAGCAAGAGCAATAGTGGGTAGACGTGGGCAAGTCTCTCGAATGACAGTCATACGACGACTCAGAGATACAGGCCTTACTGCAAGACGACCTTATGTTGGGCCAAACTTGACTCACAGACATCGTCGCAGCGCCCGCAATGGGCAGAGCAACTGTCGTGAAACATTCTAAATCCACATATATAAATTAAAAGGTAAATGTAAAGCCTAACACATAAATCCAATAAAAGGAAAGAGAAATGGTAAAAGTACAGTGCTGTCACAATGGCGTACAAAAATCCCCCTTGTTTTATGCTTCGTCTGCATATTTTCACGCTTTCACGTTGATAGTAAAGCCTACTGCATCACTACACGCTTTCTACAATAAAACGTGTACTGCATTTCTAAGAAAACCTTGAGATAGACACACCGCGTAATGACCTAAATTAATACTTCCATTAATTTCATTTTATACACGGCGTGATGAAAAGACAGATGAACTTAGGATAGAGAGAAGGGAGGGCTGAAAGCAGGAACGCATGCAACCCTAACACGCGTCTCGCGATATACAATTAATGCCACCCTCCCCAAGCGAAAGGCCAGAAGCAATACTTTTTTTCAAATAGACCGTGATAAAAAACACTACAACTACGAGAGTTAGGTTTAAAAACCTGTAAAACGCTTATTGGGAAACATGACATTCTACTGTTTTATGTCTGAAATCCTGACATTAGTATGACAGAACAGTCGAAAAGGCAGGACAGGTGGCGGTTCTAAACATAAAAAAATAAAAAATACACGACTATCCTAGAAAATGCACATTTTGAACGCAGCCACCTAGCTCTCTTAAATTTATATAATTGGGTTCCTTAGGACTTGCTGACAAAGAATATGTTAAACGTTACGCAAATAGTCTAGGAATTAACAAATTATAGCCAAAATAAAATGGTGGTGCTGTCAGACAACACCAAAATCAGAATTGCGCAGTGGCAGGTTTTGAAACCACCATTGTACGGGAAATAGGCCAACATGTTACCTCCTATTTGATTGGCGGAAAGTAAATGTAAGGCTAAACACGATTAGTCGGGCTACAAATACTAATTCTTTGTTGTTAGGGAAACGTGAGTAAGAGTACTTTTTTTGAAAAGCTGTGTAAACATGGCCCGATTGGTTAGACCCGCCAATATAGGCAATTAGGAGCGTCAGTTCAGTGCCACATGTTAAAATAAACTTACTAAGAAACAGTGCGTTGAGAGCCAGATCATATTTTTCTAAATAAAAGCCGGGGACAGAGGCGGATCGGAATTTGTGCCATAATTTGTGCCATTATTCGTCGCCAGTCAACGTATCTGTGTAATATTTCCATGAATTGTGGTAAGCTTGATATATTCAATATCTTTTAATGAAAATTGAATGTAAATTGATAATTTATGTCTGTATATGTGTGTGGTTCAGTAGCCAACATGAGGCAAAGCCTAAATATTGCTCCAACCTGAACAGGAGGTGTCGGAGAAAAGTAAAACTGCATGGAATTGCCAAACAGTACACTGACACCTATCTTATTGACTAGAAGGAACTAAGGCTGGAATTGCAGAGGCGTAGTAACCATTTAGGAGGAGAATACTGGTGTAAATTGTTTCAGATGAAGATAGCAGTTGGCCTACCGCTCTGAACTCAGTGTTTGTTCTGTATTGTGTTCAGTGTAGAAATAGATTATAAATTAGTTATGAAGTAGGAGGTACAACCTTCTTGTTTCAGGGACTGTGGTCCTAGTTATTGAAGCAGCACCTGGTCTGGGTTTTGCTGAATCCAGAGGCTGACAGCATACTCCTGGGTCCAGATAGCGACCAGTGAAGTGTCTCCAGAACACAGGGAAGCAATCGAGCAGAGGAGTCTTTTCCTGCCGCCATCACGAAAGTTAAGCTTTTGTGGCCAGAGTAGCTCAACATTATGTGCCCCCTCAAAAATTGACATTTTGTTAACCACAGAGGGAAAATTAATTGGTTCAAATGACAGGAACTGTGAAAGTTTCCCAATACTATTTCCCCGATAATCAAACACTTGAAGTCATGATGAAAAATAACAACCAAGCTTGAACAAAACCAGTATTACCTCATATTACTGCTGCACAAATTACACACATAGAATAATAATAATAAACTATGTCAATACAAAGTTCATATATATAAACTGTGTAAATAATACTTGTAATTACATTTGATTGTGATTCCTGGTTCACTGTGTAGTTGAATCAGGATATCCATTATTGACAAGAATTAATACATATATTTTTAAACTAAAACACTTGACTCATTTAAGATAGTCTTATAGAGTGTTATATGTGTGTGAGTGTCACAGTGTTGTAAAGTGTTGTAGAATAAATTAAATTGTTTATCTGTCTGTTGTCGTTGTGACTTACACTTCATCATTTTCATAACCCTAGACATTTAACGTAGTCATCACAATATTACCTTCAAAGCTGATCTCAGTCAGTACACTAAGTCCCCCAGAATAATTCTGACTGAGGCATAAATGTGGTAGCAAGTAAGGTCATCTGTAATACACCACACTTATTAGATACAGATACCTTCACAGCTGATCTCAGTCAGTACACTAAGTCCCCTATAAATATTTATAACATCCCACTTTACCACAGCAACATGTCAGATGGACTAGACTGCAGTGGAATGATGTCCTATTCACAGACGAGAGCAGATTCAACATATCCTTTGCTGATGGACGTATGCGGATTGGGCGACGGTGTGGAGAGCGCTTTGCAGATTGCTGTGTTCGTCAGCACAACCGATTTGGAGGTGGCAGTATTCACATTTGGGGAGGATTCAGTTTTCACCATCGCTTGCCTCTTCACGTCTTCTCTGGAAATGTTAATGCTGTGACATATCGAGATGAGGTTTTGGATGCATTGGTTGCTCCTGCGTTCACAAATTATCCAGACTTGCAGCTTCTCCAGCAGGATAGCGCACGTGCGCACACCGCATGCATTACGCAGCAATATCTACAGCAGCAGAACATTGTGACGATTGATTGGCCTGCCCTATCACCAGACATGTCCCCTATAGAACATCTGTGGGACGAGCTTGGACGCAGAGTCTACAGGCAAGGTTCTCCAGCTAATCTGCAACAGCTCGAAGCTGCTCTTACACGTGAATGGGACTTGATTCCCCGGAATTTCCTTCAGAGACTTGTGCGTTTCATGCGGAGCCGCTGCCAAGCTTGTTTGCAAGCACACGATGGACATACCAGATACTGAGGATAGTGTGAATGAATTGTTTTATTGGTTGCATTTTTGGTTTTCTCCCTTGCCTGCACAGAATGCAATGAATTTCATAACAATCAAATGTACAAATTAATGTTATCTTCCCTACCAGTCATTTCTGACCAAAGGAGCGTACCTCCCGAATTAACTTTCGGTGGCACGAGGTTGAGCAATTTTAGATCAAGCTGTTGCCCATGCAGCAAGACCCGGCCTGGACATCAGAGGAACGGTCTAGCCGATACAGTCTGACACCAGTAGCAACAGCCTAGTCTCTAGTAGGATACGGAACTTGCCCTCATGTATTAGCTCTAGAATTGCCACAGTTATGGGGCAAAGTCTACAGACAGGGGGTATGATGTGCTGGTGTTGTGGGTAGTGGGTTTCCCCCCTTGCTTCACCCTAGGCCTAGTGAATTCTGTTCATGAAAGGAGCGACCATTGCGGTGTTAGTCTCTTGGCCTAGCAAAACCTCTCATACCCCAAGATCGTTGTGCGTGGTGAAGAGCCACACCCTCCTCGAGGTAGTCCTGGTAACTGAGGGTGCGAATCCTCAGGCTAAACACAACGGATCTAGAGGAGCAAACCTCGATAATAAAACCGGTGCACTACACCGTACACGCCCTCTGTGGGTGGGAAGGAGCCAGATGGATACTGAACAAGTCCTGGGAGTGGGAACGAGTGTGGACTGCTCCCTGAAGATCGGAACCCATCGTACAGGCACAGGGACTCAGGACGTGACGATCCTATTGCCTTCAACTCTTGGTCACATGCCTAGAGCCTCCGATGTCTTGCGGGCAGTGTTAGGATGTGCAAGAACATGGACAGGAAGACTCCACAACTTCCCCACTGAAGACACGCCCACGGCGACCGTTGCCTCAATTGGCTGTGTGTGGTGTACCCGGAAATGGGGCCTCCCAGTACTGAGACACAGTTAAGTCCCCGATGTCACTTATCGGTGCAGAGTTGAGAGAGATGGCTGAGCATCACAATCCCCCCTGTGTTGCAGCATGATGAGAACCCAGAATTGCACACTGAGCTTGGGGGGATCACTTGGGCACCAGACTTAATACTGGCTCTTGACTGGATGGCCGCATGCAGGAGATTTCTACAATGGGGGGTTGGCAGGTGGTGGGTATCTGGAAGTGGCTCTGTGCAGGACGTGATGATTCCTTGGGTGAGCCCAGAACCAGAGCACAGCATTGTGCAAGCTCTGCATAGTTGGAGAGCCCCCTGGATGACGGGGAATGCACAGTGTGCTACCCCACCTATCCCCAACTGCTAACTTGGAACCAGAAGTGGGGTCCTCTGTATGCGTGCCAGGCCAGGATAAAATGCCTGGGAAAGAGACTGGAGCTCAGAACTCCCTAACTCAAAGTTGCAGGATGGCAGGAAAGACAGGGCTATTTTGAAGATAATGCAACCATATTTTCACCATACGAGCTCGGACGCCGCCTCGGTAAACAAGGTCCGCGCACAGCAGTGACACCCCCAGGCTGCTTGCGAATAGTCTACTACTGGGAACATAAACAGATTAGGGATGAGCCCACTCTCCCGTTGAACAGGTGCTAAAGTCATAGATACTGGGCCAGAAGGCGCACCGGAAACCACAGTATCACGCAACTCGCTTTTTTTTTTTCTATGGAGAGTACACCGTCAAATAAATCTCGTACTGGTGCTCGCCCTGTGGAGCTCCACCAGGCAGGTGCAGTGCCGGGCTCTGAGCCTCGACAGAGCCCACCCTCAGCTACTGGAAGACCCTCTAGACCGTCTTGTGGAGTCAGCAGACGGCGGAGGAGAACTACTGACCAAAACAAAACAGAAAAAGAGAAACCCAGAGTGCCACTTGTCATGATGCACTGGAATGCAGAGGGAGTGAACAGCAAGCAGGCTGGATACAGCAAAAAGACAGAGCTGGAAAACATCTTGTATGAGAAGCAAGTCAGTGTTTGCTGTATCCAAGAGACTCACTTGAAAGCAGATCAAACCTTTAAAATAAGGGGATATCAATGCTTCAGATCCGACAGAAAAGATAGACGAAAAGGAGGAGTACTTACTCTTGTAAGGAATAACATTCCTGCACACGAAAGGAAAACCTTCATGGATGGAGCAGAATATCAGCTGTTGCAGATAAAGGTAGACAAGATGGAAATAGAACTCCTGAACTATTACTGTCCGAACAACAAACCCCTGAGTCTCAGCTCTATACAGGTACCAGCCACCAACTTTATAGCAGTTGGAGACTTTAATAGCCACTCCCAGAGCTGGGGCTATAACCATCTGGATCACAGAGGTGAAGAGGTTGAAACTTGGCAAGATGATCACTCCCTAATCCTAGTCAATAATGCCACAGATACTCCTACCTTCTACTCCAGAGGATGGCACACAACTTCAACACCAGATCTTGCCTTCTCCACACCAGATATAGCTGGATCTATTAGTAGAGAAGTAGGAGACCAACTAGGGGGGAAGCGACCATCGCCCAATCTTTCTTACTGTCCAGAGTGCAACTCTCAGTACAGGCCCAGCCATTACAAGATGGAACTACAAAAAAGCCAACTGGGGTTTATTCAGGCATCAGGTGAACACGCTGCTGTCTACCCTCAAGGTACAGAACAGAGACATTAATGAAGTGGTAAAAGACTTCAACAGATGCATACTACAAGCTGCAAAAGAAACCATTCCCAAAGGATGCCGGCGTAACTACATACCATACTGGTCCAGCACACTCCAAGAACGTCAGGAAGCTATGGACAGGGCTAGAAAGGACGCAGAGTCTCAGCCTTCAATTGAAACTCACAACAAATGGAAAAAGGCTGTAGCAGAGTTTCAGAGAACAAAGCTAGAAGAAAAACGGAAAAGCTGGAGAACTAAAACGGCATCGCTGAACCTTGAGAAAGACGGCAGGAAACTTTGGAGATTAGTCAAGTCTCTAAATGAAGAGCGTTCCTCACCTAGGCAGACTATCACATTGGATGAAGGTGGCAAACTTTTCAGAGGAAAACAAGCTGCAGACTTGTTTGCTAGAAGATACAGTTCAGAAAGCAACTTACCCATTAACATAGATCATCAGAGAGAGATAAGAAAAGAAATACTGGCAACCATGGGGACAGACAGATACTCCTGCCCCAATGAGGGAACCCATCACACTAGGAGAACTACAGAAGGCTATTTCCAAGCTTAAGTTTCAAAAGTCACCCGGCCCAGACAAAATCAGCAACGAAATGCTAGTAAATCTGAGCTCAGCAGCAAAGACAAAACTGCTTGAGATATTCAACCACAGCTGGTTGAAAGGAACGGTACCCCAAGTATGGAGAGAAGCCATCACAATACCCATACTAAAGAAAGGGAAATGTAAGACCGAGGCTGCAAGTTACCGGCCAATCAGTCTCACAAGCTGTGTTGGGAAGACTATGGAGCGAATAGTCAACCACAGATTGAAATGGTATTTAGAGTCTGAGCAGATCCTGGTGCCGGAACAAGCTGGATTTAGAGAATGCTACAGTATAGAAGACCAAGTTACTTACTTGTCTCAAGCAATAGAAGATGCCTTCCAGGAGAAGAAAAAGGTCCTAACGATCTGGGTCGACTTCAAGCAGGCCTTTGACAAAGTGTGGAAAGATGGCCTCATTGCAAAACTTAGGAGAAGTGGAATCCAAGGCAACATGATGAAATGGATCCAGTCATACTTGCATAACAGGAGAACTAGAGTCACTCTTGACGGTCTGCAGAGCAGAAAAGTGTTGCTCCATCAGGGGAGGGTACCTCAAGGAGGAGTAATTTCCCCAACACTCTTCCTTGTTTACATCAATGACCTGGTGAAAGATCTCCCTGCAGGAGTTAAAGCTGCCTTATATGCAGATGACCTAGTACTCTGGTGCGCTGATGAAAATGTCACCACAGCAAATTATAGAATGCAGCGGGCAGCAGACATGCTAGTGTCATGGGCAGAGAAATGGCTTATCACAATAAACAGACAAAACCTCCACAACACTGTTCTCCCTCGCCCCCAAGGACAAATCAGCTAACATACACCTAGGGACAACCGTGATCAAGGAAGAAAGCTACCCCACCTATCTTGGGGTGACATTTGACCAAAGGCTTACATGGAATAAGCATATTGAAAACGCAGAAGGAAAGGCCCGAAGACGACTAGGCATACTCAGAAAATTAGCAGGTACCAACTGGGGAGCAAATGAACGAAATCTAAAGAAGATTTATAATGGAGTAATAAGACCACACTTAGAGTTTAGCTCAGAGCAGCATGGTCATCAGCTGCTAACTCACATCTGCAGTCTTTGGACAAGGTGCAAAATCAAGCTCTCAGGCTCATTACAGGAGCCATGAAAACTACACCAATAACAGAGATGCAGAAGGTTGCTGGATTACAGACATTGTCCCATAGAAGAGACACAAAAACCATGATCCAGATGGAAAAGTACAACAGTATGCCAATGCACCCAATGAAGGCAAGACTAGATGATCTGGCATTGGGACGTCTAAAGCGTAGCAGCTTTGTGCATCGGGGGAAAAGACTTATAAGACAGCATCAAGAAGACCTATCCATGAAGACAACACCACTGAAGCCCACCCTATACCCCGTACCATGGGAGCAGGCCAGCAGTGCCCTCCAAATTAATACATCAGTCAGTGGTCTCACAAGTGGATGTGAGTATAATGATCTGCAAAAACGAACTGCTACATTGAGTATGATCCAAGAAAGCTATCCCGATCAATCATGGATACATGCCTATACAGATGGATCAGCAACTAATGCTGTTAGGAATGGAGGTGCTGGTATCTTTATCTCATATCCTGACAACCACTATGAGACTAGGCACATTCCCACTGGTAAATTCTGTTCCAACTATACAGCTGAGGTTCAAGCTCTAGAGCAAGCTGCAAATATGATTTATAACACCAACTCTGACTGCCACCAGGTAGTCATCCTCACAGATGCACTGTCTGTCCTGCAAGCTCTCAAGGGTGGTAAACTCCCGCATCTGAGAAATGAACTAAACAAGGTAGCTGCCAAAAAGAGAACCATACTTCAGTGGGTACCATCTCATTGTGGTGTACCCGGAAATGAAAAGGCAGATAAACTTGCAAAAAAGGGAGGAGAATGTGAACAAGAAGATAATGAAGTCACATACTTTGAGAAAAAGAGAGCTATCCAGACTATCAGAAGAGAACAGAACCAACCCAAAGACGACTATCACACTCTCGACCGGCAGGGACAGATAACTATTTTTCGACTCAGGACAGGGCATAACAAACTGAATAAACACATGCACAAGCTACGATTGTCTGCTTCACCACTGTGCACATGTGGATTAAACGAACAAACTGCTGAGCATGTTCTACAGGACTGTCCTCTGTATGACCAGTTAAGAAAGATATACTGGCCCAATGACTCAACACTAAACTCAAAGCTATATGGAGTTAAAGAGGAACTTCAAACAACAGTCGAATTCATCATGAGAACTCGTCTGACGGTGTAATCATCAAAGATGCGATCGCAAGAAGAAGAAGAAGAAGCCACAGTTATCCAAGTAGGATCGTGATATGTAAACTTGTAAACACTTATATTTACATTTCACACTCTGTTCCTGGATTATACAGGTGGTGCGTTTTTAATATGCTTCAACACGAGGATAGTGTGAATGAATTTTTTTATTGGTTGCATTTTTGGTTTTCTCCCTTGCCTGCACAGAATGCAATGAATTTCATAACAATCAAATGTACAAATTAATGACCAGCATTGATTCATAGAAAATGAATAAAGATTCTAAATATGTAAACTTGTTAACACGTATATTTACATTTCCCACTCTGTTCCTGGATTATACAGGTGGTGCGTTTTTAATGTGCTTCAGTATATATATATATATATATATATATATATATATATATATACATATATATATATATATATATATATATATATATATATATATATATATATATATATATATATATATATATATATATATATATATATATATCACAACAGATAATAAATAATGGTCCAAGAAGATGCAATAAATAAACGTTAAAAAATAATATTGACTTAATTAATTAATAACTTAATTACTCTTAAAGTTTAAAAATGGAGACAGAAGGGATTGCAATAACTACAGAAGCATCTCTATTCTTAGTATTGTTGACAAGGTTTTCGCCAGAGTCATCTTAAAGCGACTACAGAAGTTAGCTTAACGCATTTATTCAGAGTCGCAGAGAGGCTTCCGAGCTGGTAGATCGACAACAGACATGATCTTTTTTCCCTGCCAACTTGAGGAAAAATCAAGAGAGCAGAAAAAGCCTTTATACATCGCCTTTATAGACCTCACAAGGGCATTTGACCTGGTTAGCTGGGACTGACTTTTCAAAATCCTCCTAAAAATAGGATTCCTCGCAAAATTGTTAGAAATGAAATAGTCATTCCATGATGACATGAAGGGAATAGTCCAATATGCTGGAAACATCACAGCCCTTTGACATACGCAGTGGTGTCAGACAAGACTGCGCCCTGGTTTCGACCGTCTTCGGGACCTTCTTGGCCTTGCTCTTGAAACATGCATTCGGAGATGTAACTGAAGGAATATGCCTCTACACTATGTCAGATGGCCGAAGGTTTAACCTCGTAAGGCTGAAGGCAAAATTAAAAAACTCAGAACGGTTACTATACGAGACTTGTTGTTCGCCGATGACGCTGGAATCGTCACTTAAAGTAAATAGGAGCTCCAGAGCTTCATAAATCGCTTCACCCAAGCAACAATAGTGGATTCACAATACGTCTAAAGGAAACAAATGTGCTGGTTCAGGATGTGGATGTTGCGGCAGTTGTCAATATCAATAATTATGAATTGGTATTGATGCACCGCTTCACATACCTGGAGTCTACCATCAACGACAAACTCTCTCCTGACATAGAGATTGATAGCCGCATTGGCAAAGCTGCAGCCATCTTTGCCCGCCTCACAAGGCATGTTTGGGAAGAGCTCTAAGCACACATCATTTAAAAGCTAAGTCCTAAAAAGGACTGTAAGTTGTTATTGTTATCGCTGTGTAGCCCTGAAAAGGACTCTAGCTGAGTCAATGCTGTTCATGATTGAGGTTATATTCAGTTGAAGACCAATTTCAGGTGTCAGGGTAGTTTTGGGGGTGCCAAGACAAAACAAGCATGTAAATCTAAGTCAATTATTACATAATTTTAGATATTACATCAATTTACATGACATTACGATATTTTATAAACCTAACGAGTTCTAGATTTTTAAACATACCCCCAGACACAATACTTTGAGGACTTTGTGGCTTGAAGCTTATTGCTAAGCAAATTAGCTAACAAGAACAAGTCAGCTTGGCTTCTTCTCAGCTGAATGCTATGGCGTGTGGCTTCTAACACGTGTGAGTCAGTCCGGCCGGCGTCTTCTCAGCTATAAGATCTTGAAGTGTAGAATTGTGTCTGAAACGGGCTTTTATTTTTTTTTCAGTCGTTTTGTCAGCGCTGGCCATGGCGTCAATGCCTTTCCAGACATCCGTTCTTCAACTAATGACATTTTTTCAGAATGACTTTCTACCAATCGCGTAATAGCAGATTTTCTGTGATTTACTTTTATTGTTAGAACTCCTGTGCGACATGAATTCCATTGTGCAAAATCGCAGCCGGAAGCGTAATTTCCCATCAACTCAAAATCTAAAATTACATGAGAATGGTAATTGCAGTCTAAATCGCAAAGGTAATTATCCTTTATGGTGCAATTACCAGAGTGGTTTTGATCGGATTGCTTATATATATATATATATATATATATATATATATATATATATATATATATATATATATATATATATATATATATATATATATATATATATATATATATATATATATATGTCGTGAAACATTCTAAATCCACATATATAAATTAAAAGGTAACTGTAAAGCCTAACACATAAATTCAATAAAAGGAAAGAGAAATGGTAAAAGTACAGTGCTGTCACAATGGCGTACAAAAATCCCCCTTGTTTTATGCTTCGTCTGCATATTTTTACGCTTTCACGTTGATAGTAAAAAGCCTACTGCATCACTACACGCTTTCTACAATAAAACGTGTACTGCATTTCTAAGAAAACCTTGAGCTAGGCACCCTGCGTAATGACCTAAATTAATACTTCCATTAATTTCATTTTATACACGGCGTGATGAAAAGACAGATGAACTTAGGATAGAGAGAAGGGAGGGCTGAAAGCAGGAACGCATGCCACACTAAACACGCGTCTCGCGATATACAATTAATGCCACCCACCCTTAGCGTAAGGCCAGAAGCAATAACTTTTTTTCAGATAGACAGTGATAAAAAACACTACCCATACGAGAGTTAGGTTTAAAAACTTACAAAACGCTTATTAGGAAACATGACATTCTACTGTTTTATGTCTAAAATCCTGACATTAGTCTGACAGTACAGCAGGACAGGTGGCGGTTCTAAACATAAAAAATAAAAAAAACAAATACACGACTATCCTAGAAAATACATATTTTGAACGCAGCCACTTAGCTCCCTTAAATTTGTATATTTGGGTTCCTTAGGACTTGCTGACAAATAATATGTTAAGTGTTACGCAAATAGTCTAGGAATTAACAAATTATAGCCAAAAGAAATAGTGAGGGTGTCAGACAACACCAAAATCAGAATCGCTCAGTGGCAGATTTTGAAACCACCATTGTACGGGAAATAGGTCCCCATGTTAAATCCTATTTGATTGGAGCGCAGTAAATGTAAGGCGAAACACGATTAGTCGGACTACCAATACTAATTTTTTTGTTGTTAGGGGAAACAGTAGTAGAGGTACTTTTTTGAAAAGCTGTGTAAACATGGCACGATTGGTTAGACCCGTCAATATAGTCAATTAGAAGCGTCAGTTCAGCACCACATTTTCAAATAAACTTTCTAAAGCAACAGTGCGTTGAGATTCAGCTTATATTTTTCTAAATAAAAGCCTGAGACAGCGGTAGGTCGGATTTTGTGCCATATTCATTGCCAGTCAACGTAATTGTGTATTATTTCCACGAATTGTGGTAAGCTTGAAATATTTGATATCTTTTTAATGAAAATTGAATGTAAATTGATAATTTATGTCTGTATATGTGTGTAGTTCAGTAGCAAACATGAAGCAAAGCCTAGATATTGCTCCAACCTGAACAGAACGTGTCTGAGAAAAGTAAAACTGCATGGAATTGCCAAACAGTACACTGACACCTATCTTATTGACTAGAAGGAACTAATGCTGGAATTGCAGAGGCGTAGTGACCATTAGGGAGGAGTATACTGGTGTAAATTGTTTCAGATGAAGATAGCAGTTGGCCTACCGCTCTGAACTCAGTGTTTGTTATGTATTGTGTTCAGTCTGGAAATAGATTATAAATTAGTTCTGAAATAGGAGGTACAACCTTCTTGTTTCAGGGACCGTGGTCCTAAAGTTATTGAGCAGCACCTGGTCTGAGCTTTGCTGAATCTAGAGGCTGACAGCATACTCCTGGGTCCAGATAGCGACCAGTGAGGTGTCTCCAGAACACAGGGAAGCTATCGAGCAGAGGAGTCTTTTCCTGCCGCCATCACTAAAGATAAGCTTCTGTGGCCAGAGGAGCTCAACATTATGTGTCCCCCTCTAAACTTGACATTATAGTAAAACAGAGGGTCAATACATTGTTTAAATTGATAGGAACGGTGAAGTTTTCCCCATACTATTTCCAAGATAAACAAACACTTGAAGTCATGATGACAAATAACAACATAGCTTGAAAAACAAAACCAGTATTACCTCATAGTACTACTACACAACTGACACACTTAGGATAATACTAATACAATATGTCACTACAAGGTTCATATTTATAAATTATGTACATATAAATTGTGATTACATTTGATTGTGATTCCTGGTTCACTGTGTAATTGAATCAGGATATCTATTAGTGAAAGTAATTAATACATATATATATTTGAAACTTTACCATTGACTCATTTAAGATAGTCTTATAGAGTGTTAAATGTGTGTGAGTGTCACAGTGTTGTCAAGTGTGGTGGAATAAATTAAATTGTTTATCTGTCTGTTGTTGTTGTGACTTACACTTCATCATTTACATAACCCTAGACATTTAACGTAGTCATCACAATATTCCAGAATAATTCTGACTGAGGTATAAATGTGGTAGCAAGTAAGGTTATCTGTAAAACACTACACCTATTAGATACAGATACCTTCACAGCTGATCTCAGTCAGTACACTAAGTCCCCTATAAATATTTATAACATCCCACTTTACCACAATATATATATATATATATATATATATATATATATATATATATATATATATATATATATATATATATATATATATATATATATATATATATATATATATATATATATATACACACACATACGTATATACATACATTTTTTTCCAAACATCTACTCTCGCTGCGCTGCAATTATAAATCAGATTTATCAAGTCCGCATATCATCCTATGGGCGGCTTGTTAGCTTAGAGGACTAAATACTTACTATGACAAATGGTCAGCGTTGTCTGTCTTCAACGTTGCTGAAACTCTTGCCCGTGGGTTCCCAACCCCTGCACGTACCCTTCGGGGGCATGAGAAGCGTGCCAAGGAGGTAAGAACAATATTGGGTAACTATTTTCCAACTGAAATATTTCTAAAGTAGTTGTGTTAGTGAGAGGAAACAAAACGTGTTGATTGGAGAGAGAATGACTAGTCCAATTCTCAATCAAATACAAAACAATGGGGAAAAACTGTTGGTAGAACATGTTACGAAGACATTTCTTTATAAAAAAATGTACCTGGAATGAAATTGTTTGGTTGATAACAAACAGAAATCGAGTGTATGATTTATTGATTTGACTATGCTCTGAGAAACATTTAAACACATTTTTGATACTCAAAAATATTGCTATGTACCGAATAAACTTTTCTTTATGAAAAATGCATCTAGTTATTTGTTTTGGTCTGTTCATATCCATGGTAAACTCTAGAATTGAATTCTCTGTCATACAGAATAAGGGGCATGTAAAGGTTCACTTAAGGTACGGGGACTGTGAAAGGTTTGTATCCGCTGTCCAGACTCTCAAACGTGTCTGTGGACCACAGTGGCGCCTGCTGGCGACAACTTCTGAAGAACAGGATACGCCCCGTTGTCGAGCGGTTAGTCTTTATTTGGCGCGGGAGATGGGACATCCCAAGACAAGAAACCAGAGAAGCAAGGTTAAGTTAGTGTAATACTGCAGGTATTTTCACCTGCACACAATTTCACGAATTCAGTTTTCTGCCTGTAATTTATCCTTTCTATATGGTGTAAAGAAAACATCATAAAGACTGTACAGTTAAATAATAAACATAAGGTAAATGGATATGTTGTAATCACTCGTCAAAAATAAAGAAGTGAAAAACGAGACAAAAGAAAAATTAACAGAAATGACAAAATTACAGGGGAATCGAACCGACGTCGCATTGCCTCGCTACGGGAGTGAATCATGACTAACCACTGTGTCAGCTCAGTATCGCTACGTTGCTGGTAAATATACATAGATCGTATAAATTTTTTTATTCTACATTTTTTTTTTTAAACCAGAAAACAGACGGAGAAGTGAGCTGGAGACAGAAGTGAAAATAACGAGGAAGACATGAAAAAACTTGAGATGATGGCACGTGACAGGAAAACTTGGCATGTGTTTGTTGAAGGCCTATGCTCCTTGGGAAGCTAAAAGATATTGATTGATTTATCTAAGTTGTTTTCCCCCTGTGTAGTTCCCTGGGGGGTCTCCGAGGAAACAAAGAAAGAACAGGACTACTGCACCCTCAGGCATGTCGTAGAAGGCACCTAATGTGAGGTTGTGCATAAGGCTAGCAACCTCACCACGTAAAACAAGTTACTTGAGAAGACACTGCTGCAGGAGCGTGTGCTTGAGTGCCGGCGTCTTACAAGCCGGTCAGCTACAGTGGTGGTTCTATGTTCTTAATGAACACAAAAAGGAAACGAATGAATGAGTGAATGAATGAGTCATTGCATGGAGCTAGCATACACACCATGTAAAACAGATATCTATAGAAATCATCACTACAAGAGCACATGAATATTCGGTGCAGGCTTCCTGCAATGGACCTGCTAAAGTGGTGGCTCAAAGTTCCATAAAGAGCAGCCAAAAAAAAAGGTGGAGTGATGCTAAATCTTGCCCAGTTTATTTACTGGGGGAGGGGGGGGGGGGGGGGGGGGGGCCTCTGTGCAAACTGATACCGCAGGAATATTGTAGAAAATTTTTCAAAAGTGATTAGTCTTACTAGGTGTCACGGCATTGTCTCCACTGCTCTACAGTGATGGTCCAACAATGACCAAAATTTAGAGTATCCAATGAGGGTCTTCAAAAATATCTACCTTCGCTCAAGATTACTCTTGGTAGAGTTGTAAATAGAAGGATGGTGCTTCTATTTTAGGGAGTCTTCGTAGGATATTTCCGAAATCAAGCATGACGCTGAGATCATCTAAGCCGTCATGAATCTATTGTCTGATCAAGATAATAGTAAAGGGATTGTCAATTAAGACAAGACATGACAAGAAAACCTTGAATTATGAAGCGAAAACAAATACTGGAAGATGTGAGACAAATGAAAGGGAAGAGCACAGAAAAATTAAAGGATGGCACAGGACAATGTAACGATCGAATATTGACTGTCACACTAGGACAAAAGACAAAGAAAACAGCCAACGTTGCTGCCACAAGGCCTTCGTCTGGGAAAGGAAAGAAAGTGAGAGCTCAGTAGGAAACACGAGGAAATAAATAATAATGGATACTGCCCGTGATATTTGCTAAGACCTAGCGTGACCTATTTTTAGTCGATTGGGATAAGCCATGCTAGATCTTAGCAGATATCACAGGTAGTACCCATTTTTAAATTTTTTTTTTTCTATTTTCCTACTTAGCTCGCGCTCTCTTTCCTTTCCCTGACAAAGGCCTCGTGATCGCAACGTTGGCTATTTTTTCTTTGTCATTTGTCCTAGTAAAACGAATCACCTTTTTTCCATTTTTTTTTCTTCTTACTCGTCCACCCTACATCATGTTTTACAGCAGTTCCCATCAGCTTACGTATGTTGTACTAACATGCGTTTGTGCAAAAGGTTGGCAACTTCATCATGTAAAAAAAAAATTAAGTGCCACAGTACCCACCGCTACAGGATTACACGAATACCTTAGTGCAAGCTTCCTACAAGGAGATCAGCAGCAATGGTGGCTGCATGCTTCATACATA
Organism: Oreohelix idahoensis; assembly: GCA_024509875.1. NCBI lineage: Eukaryota > Metazoa > Mollusca > Gastropoda > Stylommatophora > Oreohelicidae > Oreohelix > Oreohelix idahoensis. The sequence goes on from JAMPIV010022885.1 coordinate 80,008, forward strand.
TTGAAAAGAAAATGTTGATGACGAATATGATGATGATGATAATCATGAGGATGATTATTTTGTTTATAACTGTCTCTGCGTTTTGCATCTCAAATAGTGTGACAGTTCCTAATTACAACTTGCACACTACGATACATGTCCACGAAACACGGCTAAAGTACGAAACACTGCTAAAGGGAAATAACTCCAAATGAATATCATGTGCGGAACGGTTGGTAACGTTCTTTTGGAGATTACCGTTTGATCATTATGCGGATGATGATGATGATGATGGTGGTGATGATGATGATCATGATGATGACCATCTACAAACAGGGTACTACAAAATAAGGAAGCTGATTTAAATTCAGCTGCAAGCCAATTGCAGGTGACCTAGAATTATCTGGTGGGTTGCAGGTGTGATTTTTAATTTTTTTTAAAAATAAAGTTTTGCCTCGTTTTGGCGAGGCGCGTCCCGTTCAACCTAGTCGGTTATATTAGGGCGCATGACCAAATATAAAAGACCCTTAGATCTGAGATTTATATAGATATGAATAAGAATGTGCAGGTGTGATGAGAGTTTTCAACAATTTGATAAATGCTGCTGAGATTGCAAAGGAGCAATAGATACTACCAAACTTTGAGACAGAACAAGTTAGAAAAAGGGAGAAAGAAATGGCAGTTTGCGCATGAGGCCCAAGAAGAGGCACAGCAAGATCCAAAAACAGAAATTCAAAGTAGGTTTCTTCTATGCTGTCTTCCTGCGACGTGTGACCTGACCAATGGGGTGCTGAGCTCCAGCAGAAGCTATGGGGCTGCCGCGCTGACCTGGAAAAGACTGTGGACTTCGTCCTGGCGACAGGCCTGCAGATTTAGCATGACTACAAACTGAACGCAGAAGAAGAAGATGGCCATACAGTCTGTTGAAGAGAGATTTCAACAGCTACAAAAATATAATTTCCTATTTGCTTCCTGTATGATATATACAGTATCAACAAAATATCCACTGAAGATGTACTTAAGGCCTGTAGGAATTTGGAAAAATCATTGATGCAATGGAAACAAAGGTATTGATGCTGAAGGTCAGTGCTATGAACTTATAGCTATAGCTGGAAGACTTCCAAAGTCTATGCCACCACAAGGAGAACTTTTCTTCATACTACAACAAAAACTCCTGGATAGTGTGCCTAATGTTTCTGCTGCTCTAAGGATCCTTCTCACAGTTCCAGTGTCAGTGACAAGTGGTTAACGGAGTTTCTTAAAGCTTAAACTTGTAAACACTTACATACGATCAACAATGTTGCAAAACAGAGTAGTTGGCTTGGCAACTATATCAACTGAACATGCCCAAGAATCAGTACTTGACCTGAAGGAATTAGTGACAAAATTTGCAAAATAAAAGTGAGATTTTGATGTGTCCTAAACTGAAACTTTTAAGAGACTTAAATTTTATCATCACAATTCACAAGATTTTTCAAAATGATTTGTGTGATAAAACATTTTCTCTTGTATTTGAGAAAGATAAATCAAAGATTGTTGTACTACTTATTCTTGCAATTTAAAATAAATTTGGCACATTTATGTTTTGTACTTTTTGGTTTTTTTTCCCCTTCAAGACATTTGTTTGTGAAAATTGAGTGCAATTTTTTTAAGGGGACGGGGTGTGTGTTTGCAAGTAGAAAGCCTTGCCTAGGGTGCAAAATAGCCTGACACTGAATGTGCCCCCTATTCAATATGAAAGAAAATAAATTCTTGAGTTACTATGCATACTAACAGATTTCATACCTATAAAAACAATAAATTAACAGACCAATTATTTTTTCATAAAGAAAACGTTAATTAGTACATAGCAACATTATTAGTATCATAAATTTGTTAAATGTTTATCAACCCACACACAGTCAAATAGAAAGAAAAAAAAACACACACACACACACACAACAGTGAGACTGTTGATTCTATTTATTGTCAACAGTTTTATTCTTTGTACAGGTTTTGACAGAGATACCGGCATATCATATTCTACGTCCATTTTGTTTCTTGTTTTGGGTTTGACCGAAAACACGACTGAGAATCCCGATTTACAAGCTGCTATAAACTGGTTTTAAAAAGTTGCTCTTGGATAATATAGTTTTTTTTTTAACCAAAATTTCCCCGGACCCCCTTGGCCAGCTTCTCTTATCTCGTGGGAAAATGCGTACCCCAGGAAAATGAACCCCTACTCTAGGCCATAGGCTTTGTCCTTTTTCCTTTTATTTTTTTTTTTTTTTTTAATTTCCGATCCCTGTTTTCTTTCATACAGACCTCAGGAAAAGATCGCAATCTATTGTCTGTCCACGCAGTGAAGAGCTTCATAGATCAAGCCAGGTTAAAAAAAAAAAAAAATTACAGTAGCTGAGTGTGCCAGTGATCTTGGCAGTTCTTAATTTGCATTTTAATTGAAGTTGCTGCTTCCTATTTGCCCTATTAGACTTTTTTTTTAACCCTCCTTCGCACGATTGTGAGCACAGGTAGTGCTGTTTAAAACAGGCAAACTCTAAGAAGAACCTGAGACGACATGAGAAGGCCAATATGAAATTACCGTATCTGAAAATCAATGGAGGTGGGATTTGCTGAATCGACGCATCATATTAGCATAATTTCTCAACAATACGGCAGGGACTCACAAATGTGGCTAATGGAAACGCGCCTGCTACTCCGCCCATTTCTGTGCCGTTCAGTCTATTGTAAACTGGAAGACTAGGGGACACTACTAAAGCTTGCTCGGTGTTGTCGTTTCCGTTTGTTCCCCCTTTCATAATAGGGACAGATGCTTTTGTGCGCCTGATTATTTTGCGAGAAATGGGAAGATGCAAATTTAAGTCTTACATAAAATATGCTTGTCCTAGGTCCTGGAAATGTTTAAAATATTGCAAGGCCGAGTCAGTTGCGTAAAAGATAAAAAAAAAAAAAAAATTAGACAAAAAAAAAAAAAAAAAAACCGTTTTGAAGAGAAGCCAGAGGAATCAAACGCGGAAAAGATATCGGTATGTCAGTCAATACATGAATCAGTTCGTTAATAAATTGGACATTTAAAATATGTCGTCAGTCTGTGAGTAAGTCCTTATTTGCGGGAAGACTGTTATAAAAAAATGTATTGTCACAAATAAAAGTGTCTTCTTCTTCTTCTTTGATCCAAAGCAGCCGAACGTCAAAGCAGTCAGTGGCCATCACGCTTGGTGGCGTCTTGTAGGGCAGCAACAAATTGATTCCACTTTGTTCGGTCGGCGGCCATCCTTCGTACAGTGCCCCAACTCTGGTTCATTCTTTGCATCTCGGCTTCCACAATTCTCCGCCAGGTTGTTTTTGGTCCTCCTCTCTTTCGCTTTCCTTCGGGGTCCATATCATAGCTGCTCTTGTAATAGTATCAGGGTCCCTTCTCAGGACGTGGCCAACCCAACTCCAGCTTCTGCCAGCCATGATCGAGTACATGTCCTCCTGGTTACTCCAAATAAGCAGTTTTTAGATGCTGATGGTATTCGGCCAAAAGATTCGGAGAATTTTCCTTAGGCAGATTGTGTGGAAGGAGGACAGTTTCGACATTTCCTTCTCTGTTACTCTCCAGCATTCCGCACCATAGAGAAGCACAGAAAGTACACAGCTCTCATACAGTCTTAATTTGATGTTTGTGCTGTACTGGGAAGACTTCCAAATGTTGTTGAGACTAGCAAAGGCTGTTCTCGCTTTATTCATTCTGTTGTTAATGTCCTTGCTTGTTCCGCCGTCTGGTGTTACTATGCATCCTAGGTAAGTAAATGTGTCTGTCTATTCTAACTTCTGGTTCCTTATTGTTATTGGCTCAGGATTGCCCACATTGAGTGTCATGACCTCTGTCTTGTTCAGATTGATGTTCAGACCAACCAAATAAGTGTATTAAACTATAAATCAATAGCTTACTTACTTAGTCGTTCCCCTACTACCGTGAGGTGTAGAGGTTTGGAAGAGAGAGCGCCAGACTATCCTGTCGGCTGTCTTCCTCCTGGCCTGGTTCCATTCTAGTCCTCGGTCCTTCAAAGATTGTCTAATGTTGTCCTCCCAGCGAACTCTGGGTCGTCCTGTGGGTCTGGATCCCTGGCTCTTTGTTTCCCATGCTTGTCGTGGTAGCCGATCTTCTCCCATTCTGCAGACATGGCCAAACCATCTTAGTTGAGACTGTTCTACTTGAGTCTGCAGCGGGTGGGATTTTAGGCCTTGACGTATCGTCTGGTTGCGGACCATGTCTCTTCTTGTTACTTCAACCACCTTCCTCAGACACCTCATATCTGAGGTTTGGATATGGCTTTTGTGGGTTGTAGTCATTGCCCATGACTCGCATCCATATGTCAAGACTGGGACATAGGTGGAGCGGTATACAGCCATCTTCATTTTCTTACCAACATCTCTCTTGCTGAGGAATCCTCGATTTATGGCCTGAAAAAGTCTCCCAGCTGCAGCTTTTCGAGTGGCCAACTCTTCTTTGATGCTGTGGTGAAGTGGGATGTTATAAATATTTATAGGGGACTTAATGTACTGACTGAGATCAGCTGTGAAGGTATCTATATCTATTAAGAGTAGTGTATTATAGATAACCTTACTTGCTACCACATATCTATATATCTCAGTCAGAATTATTCTGGAATAGTGTGATGACTACGTTATGTGTCTAGGGTATGTGTATGATGAAGTGTAAGTCACAACAACAGACAGATAAACAATTTAATTTAATCCACTACTCTTGACAACACTGTGACACTCACATACATATAACACTCTATGAGAATATCTTAAGGAGTCACTGATAACTTTTCAAATAACAATATGTATTCATGGTTATCATAAAGGTATATGTGTCCTGATTCAAATACAAAGGAACCAGGAATCACAATCAATTTTAATTACAAGTATATGTACAGACTTTATCAATATGAATATTGTAGTGACATATATTATTAAAATATCCTATGTGTGTCAGTTGTGTAGTGGTAATATGAGGTAATACTGGTTTTGTTTTGTTCAAGCTCTGTTGGTATTTGTCATCATGACTTCAATAGTTTGTCTTTTGGGACTAGTATTGGAGATGTTCTCAGTTCCTAATATTAAGACAATTAAATTCCCCTCTGAATGTTATTTTTACAAAGTCATTTCAAGATGAGGGGACATAATGTTGAGCTCAGCTGGCCAAATCAGCTTATCTTGCGTGATGGCGGCAGGAAAGGACTCCTCTGCTCGAATTCTCCCCTGGGCTCTGGAGACACCTCACTGATAGCTAAAAAGACCAAGGAGTATGCTGTCCGACTCTGGATTCAGCAAAGCTCTGACCAGGTGCTGCTCAGTACCATCAAGACCACGGTCCCTGTAAACAAGAAGGATGTACCTTCTACTTCATAACTAATTGATACTCTAGTTCTACACTGAGCACAATACAACACAAACATTGAGTTCAGAGCGTTAGGCCAACTGTCAGCTTCATCTGAAATACTTTATACCAGCATTACCCTCCTTAATGGTCACTACGCCTCTGCACTTCCAGCATTATTTCTGTCTAATCAATCATCCAGGTGTCAGTGTACTATTTGGCCATTCCATGCCGTTTTACTTCCCTCCGACACCCTCTGTTCAGGCTGGAGCATTATAGGCTTTATCTCCTGTTTGCCACTGAACTACACATATATATACAGGCATAAATTAACAATTTACATTCAATTTTCATTAAAAGATACTGAATGGTTCAAGCTTACCACAATTTCATGGAAATAAACACAGATACGTTGATTAGCAATGAATTCTGGCACAATTACTGGCACAAATTCCCATCTGCTTATGTTCCAGGCTTTTATTTAACACAAATATGAGCTGGCTTCAACGCACTGTTGCTTTATCAAGATTATTTGCACTAGTGGTCTCGAACTAACGCTCCTAAGTGAGTATATCAGCGAGTCTAGCCAATGAGGCCACGTTTCGACAAGTGTTTGAAAAAATGTTACCTTTTCACGTCTCCCCTAACAACGAAAGATAGTATTTATAGCCCGACCAATCGTGGTTAGTCTTTCATTTGTTGCGCTCCAATCAATTTGGAGTTTACATGGTAGGCTAATTCTGTAACGTAAGATTTTTTTCAAACACGTTATAAAAAAATTTTATGAGCAGAAATGATTCCATGCTGTCAGGCATCCCCACTATTTTATTTTGGTTATAATTTATTAATTCCTGGACTATTTGCGTAACGTTTTACATAGTCTTTGTCAGCAAGCCCTAAGGAACCCAAATATCCAAATTTAAAAGAGCTACATGGCTGCGTTCAAAATATGCAATTCCTTCTACCTCCTGTTTCGAAGATGTGCTGTCTGGGTACTGTAATGTTTTCAAACGTAAACCCATATAATGTTATCTTTCCTAATAAGCGTTTTTTTTATTTTAAAACCTAACTCTGGGAAGGGTAGTGAATTTATCACTGTCCGTCCGAAAAAGTTAGTGCTTGTGGTCTTACACGCGTGATGGCAGCATTTGTGTATCGCGCGAAGCGTGTTTAGTGTTCGGCTTTCTGCCTCTCCCTTCTCGCTATCCTTTTGTCCATCTGTCTTTTGATCTTGGTAACATAGTGTAGAAAAAGACATGAATGGAATTTAAAATTTAGGTCAACTTGCATATTTCAAGGTTTTTCTTAGAAAGGCAGCACATTTTATTGTGTGTTTGGGAAACGCGTGTATGTTGCAGAAGGCCTTTAATATCAACGTGAAACGTTACAATTTGCATACGCAGTAGAAAACAAGGGGATTTCGAGTACAGTCATTGTGACAGCACTGTTCTTTACCATTCTTCTTCCTTTATTTATTATATGTATTTATTAGGCTTTATATTTACTTGATAATTTATATATATGTGGATTAGAATATTCCACGACACCTCCCCTCTTAAAACAGACATTATATGTCAGTCCTTTATTCTATATTCACATAGAGAAATTTATTATTATTTCTGGGGTTTACGGTGATTCTCATCACACGGATGGCGGCTTAAAAAATCCGCTCCCAAATTGGTTTTTCCAGATATATACTCAATGCTAAAATTATATGGAGCCAAAAGTAAAGACCATCGGAGTAACCTAGAGTTCTCATGCTTAGCCTGTGCTAGAAACGATAAAGGTTTGTGGTCTGTTTGCAACTTAAATGCCTTCCCATATAGATAAATATTGAATTTCTTTATTGCCCATATTACTGCAAGACATTCTTTTTCGCTAGTTGAGTAGTTGATTTCAGCTTTATTCAACTTTCTGCTAGCATATGCCACTGGGCTTAATTCCCCATCCAATGCATCTGATTTCTGTAGTAGAGTTGCACCTAACCCAATATTACTTGCATCCGTCCTTACTATGAATTCTTGACTTAAGTCAGGTAATTTTAAAATGGGTTTACTTGTGAGCTTTTCCTTCAATTCTTGGTAAGTCATTTCACATTGTGGTGTCCATGTAATGCGATCTGGATGTCCTTTACGTGTCAATTCAGTTAACGGTGCACATATGGAATTAAAGTTCTTGATATACTTCTGGTAGAAACCACATAATGAGACAAAGGATCTCACGTCCTTCTTGGTTTGTGGTCTCGGGGCTTTCTGTAGTTTCTCTAAATTCTTTGGGTCAGGGGTCATGTTCCCCTGATAAACTGTGTGTCCCAAAAATTCCAATTCTTTACATCCAACGCAACATTTGGTTGGTCGGGCTGTTAAATTTGCCTCCCTAAGTCGATCAAACAGCATGTTCAGAGAGTCAATGTGTTCCTCAAATGTTTCTGTTGCTATAAGGATATCATCCATAAAATTTGTTATACAGGGATTATTCAGAGGATCCAATAATTTTCTCATCATTCTAGAGAAGACACTAGGCGCATTCTTCAATCCAAATGGCAATCTATTAAACTCATAGTGTCCTTCTGAGGTACTAAAAGCTAGGTATGGTCTAACCTCAGGCTTTACTGGAATCTGATAGTATCCTTTACTCAGATCCACTTTTGAGAAATATTTAGCTTTATTTAGTCTGGCAAACAGCTGATTTGTATCCGGCAATGGATCCACCTGTCCTTCTGTAATAACATTCAGTCTCCTGTAATCTCTGAGTTTTCGTTAAATGTGTACTGATTTTCACCTGTGCTGCTGTCTCACAGGGGTGTAATGGATATTCAAATGATGAAAGTGGTTCCTTTTTCATCTCCATGGTGATGGACAAGGTCAACAAGTGTGTCTCTTCCTGATGTTCTCTTTCCAAATATTTCTTCAGGAGATTCACATGATAGATTTTTTCTTTCCCCTTCTTATCTATCTTATAATTTGTTCTAGACACCTTCTCTAAAACTGTATATGGACCCTGCCATCCAATTTGTAACTTATTCTGACTCCCAGGCAAAAGAAGCAGTACTTTCTCTCCCACAGCCAAATTTCTGTCCTTCGCCTTCCTGTTATAATAGGCAGCATGTTTCTTCCTGGCTTGTTTCAAATTTTCATTAGCAAGTTTCCAGCCAGTTTTTAACCGAGTGGTCAGCTCATTCACATATTGGTATGAAGATGTAATGTTTTCCTCTGCCTTTTCATCAGTCCACGTTCTTAACATAGCTTCGAGTGGACCTTTAATTGTGTGGACCTATTTGTCCATGCACCGGTATGGTCTCTTCCACTCGAAGCTTTATAGTGATGATTTTTCCTCCCAGAATTATCATTCACAAAACGACCGCTACCAATTTTTCTTTTGGGGCTTTCTCCCCACTTAAAATTCTTGATGAGAGATTTCCTATCTACATCTTCTTCCTCCAGTTTGTTTAAGTCCGATTGAGGGATTTTCGGCTTATCCTGGGGTAAGACATCTTTTTGCACTCTCCGCATAGTGGCCATTGTAAAACAGTTAAGTGAAGCTTGTCCGTGAAAAGGGGCTTCCATTCCATTTGGTCCACTTTATCAAATCTATTTTTCTTTTTATTATCAGGCCTAATTTTGCCCCGTGGCGTGTCCAGGTCCTGATCCATGTTCCAACTTGTGGGTGTTCCCTCATGTGCTATGCTACACCTTTCTACAAAATTCTCAATGTCCCATCTTGCTTTGGGCCAATAATAATTGTGAGCCACCTTTTGAATGATGGTACCTATCTTCTCATGGTCCCCATCTGGTTTCACATGTAGGCTCCTTATTAAGTCTGCCCTATATCTTTTAGGAAGTACCAGCTGTCCGTGACCTTTGGATCTAGCTCCAGTCTTCCTATACATCAACTTGTTTTTCATGTAAAATCTCCCTTGCCTGGAGTTGTATGACAAGTTGACAATTTTCTGAAACAAGGCTTGAGTGTTTTATCCCCAGCCTGTGCCTTCCTCATCTCTTCTGGAGTGGTATCCAACATAATATCCTCCTCCTGTCTTGAGGTCGACCTGACCTGAAGGGTTGCCATATACACAGGTTTCCTTCTGCAACGGTCAGTGTCATGATTGTCCATCTGACAATTTTACACCACCTTTTTCCTTGGTTGAAAGATTTTCTTTCATTATATTTCCTTTCATCGAATTGTGGGAATTTATTTTTATTTTCATACCGTGGCCTATCAAATTGGTGCTTACCTTTATTTTGATCCCTAGGATCAAATTTATTAAAGTTCTGTGGTGCCCTAAAGTTATCCACTTGTTTCTTTTTATTACCTGTTACCTCTGCTTGAGCTGCTTGATACCTTTCTGCAACATTTAGCAACTCACCCAGCCTCTCTGCACCTTGTTCCATGAGAAACTTTCTCAGGTCTGGAGCCATGGACTCTCTTAATTGCTCTATAAGGACTATTTCCTTAAGATCTTGGGTTTTCCCCAGAGAAGTCCATTTCTCCAAGTATGTCTCTATTCGTGCAGAGAACTGGTGATAGGTTTCACCTGACAGTAGTTTAGCATTCCTAAATTTTTTCCTATAAAATTCAGCATTCTTTTCATATCTTAACAAAAGAGCCTGCTTTAGCATATCATAATTTTCCTGATCACCTCTGCTCATTTTTGCAAAAAACTTCATAAGCTGCCCCACGAAGTCCCTGAGATAACTTTAAGCTCCACCTTTCTCTCTCTAACCCATACGTGGTAGCTAATAGCTCATACCTATTTATATAGCTCTCAATATCATCGTCTTTCTCAACAAAATGATCTAAATGAAAATTCATAGCTGAGGTTGAGGCTCCTTGGCTAGCAGTGGCATCAGAGGCAAAGGGACTGGCACCATTTTCAGGAGCATGGCCTTGAAACTCAAACTCCCTTAGTCTTAACTCATGTTCCCTTTGTAATCTCTTCTCCTCCTTTTCTGCTTCCCTTTCTGCAGCTAATTTCCTCTCTTCCCTTTCTGCAGCTAATTTCTTCTCTTCTCTTTCTGCAGCTAATTTCTTCTCTTCTCTTTCTACAGCTAATTTCTTCTCTTCTCTTTCTACAGCTAATTTCTTCTCTTCTCTTTCTGCAGCCTGTCTTCTTTCCTCGGCTTCTCTTTCTGCAGCTAATCTTTTGTCTTCTCTTTCTGCTTCCAATTTCTTAGCCTCAGCCTCAATCTGCAACCTCTTAATTTCCCTTTCAGCCTCTAACTTTCTTTCGGCTTCAAACCTTCTTTCTTCGCGTTCAATAAATTTGTCACATTCCGTAGTGACATAGGCAACCATAACTTGCCCATCTAATCCTAACTCTTTTGCAGTCTGTACAGCAGCAGATCGAAACTTGGCCAGGTCCGCCATTGTCTATCAGGTAAATTTCTACAATGTCTAACCAACAATTTAATCTCTAAATATATCTAATGGACAAGACAGGCACCGTGAGCTCAACCTTATTTAATTCCACCCAAGGATACCTTTTAATTCTTATATTCCCTGAAGTGAATTACCCCCAATATTTTTAATAGGGAAAGATTCAAAATCCCGGACGAGCCCCCAATATATGTGGTGAAGTGGGATGTTATAAATATTTATAGGGGACTTAATGTACTGACTGAGATCAGCTGTGAAGGTATCTATATCTATTAAGAGTAGTGTATTATAGATAACCTTACTTGCTACCACATATCTGTATATCTCAGTCAGAATTATTCTGGAATAGTGTGATGACTACGTTATGTGTCTAGGGTATGTGTATGATGAAGTGTAAGTCACAACAACAGACAGATAAACAATTTAATTTAATCCACTACTCTTGACAACACTGTGACACTCACATACATATAACACTCTATGAGAATATCTTAAGGAGTCACTGATAACTTTTCAAATAACAATATGTATTCATGGTTATCATAAAGGTATATGTGTCCTGATTCAAATACAAAGGAACCAGGAATCACAATCAATTTTAATTACAAGTATATGTACAGACTTTATCAATATGAATATTGTAGTGACATATATTATTAAAATATCCTATGTGTGTCAGTTGTGTAGTGGTAATATGAGGTAATACTGGTTTTGTTTTGTTCAAGCTCTGTTGGTATTTGTCATCATGACTTCAATAGTTTGTCTTTTGGGACTAGTATTGGAGATGTTCTCAGTTCCTAATATTAAGACAATTAAATTCCCCTCTGAATGTTATTTTTACAAAGTCATTTCAAGATGAGGGGACATAATGTTGAGCTCAGCTGGCCAAATCAGCTTATCTTGCGTGATGGCGGCAGGAAAGGACTCCTCTGCTCGAATTCTCCCCTGGGCTCTGGAGACACCTCACTGATAGCTAAAAAGACCAAGGAGTATGCTGTCCGACTCTGGATTCAGCAAAGCTCTGACCAGGTGCTGCTCAGTACCATCAAGACCACGGTCCCTGTAAACAAGAAGGATGTACCTTCTACTTCATAACTAATTGATACTCTAGTTCTACACTGAGCACAATACAACACAAACATGAGTTCAGAGCGTTAGGCCAACTGTCAGCTTCATCTGAAATACTTTATACCAGCATTACCCTCCTTAATGGTCACTACGCCTCTGCACTTCCAGCATTATTTCTGTCTAATCAATCATCCAGGTGTCAGTGTACTATTTGGCCATTCCATGCCGTTTTACTTCCCTCCGACACCCTCTGTTCAGGCTGGAGCATTATAGGCTTTATCTCCTGTTTGCCACTGAACTACACATATATATACAGGCATAAATTAACAATTTACATTCAATTTTCATTAAAAGATACTGAATGGTTCAAGCTTACCACAATTTCATGGAAATAAACACAGATACGTTGATTAGCAATGAATTCTGGCACAATTTACTGGCACAAATTCCCATCTGCTTATGTTCCAGGCTTTTATTTAACACAAATATGAGCTGGCTTCAACGCACTGTTGCTTTATCAAGATTATTTGCACTAGTGGTCTCGAACTAACGCTCCTAAGTGAGTATATCAGCGAGTCTAGCCAATGAGGCCACGTTTCGACAAGTGTTTGAAAAAATGTTACCTTTTCACGTTTCCCCTAACAACGAAAGATAGTATTTATAGCCCGACCAATCGTGGTTAGTCTTTCATTTGTTGCGCTCCAATCAATTTGGAGTTTACATGGTAGGCTAATTCTGTAACGTAAGATTTTTTTTTCAAACACGTTATAAAAAAATTTTATGAGCAGAAATGATTCCATGCTGTCAGGCATCCCCACTATTTTATTTTGGTTATAATTTATTAATTCCTGGACTATTTGCGTAACGTTTTACATAGTCTTTGTCAGCAAGCCCTAAGGAACCCAAATATCCAAATTTAAAAGAGCTACGTGGCTGCGTTCAAAATATGCAATTCCTTCTACCTCCTGTTTCGAAGATGTGCTGTCTGGGTACTGTAATGTTTTCAAACGTAAACCCATCTATTGTTATCTTTCCTAATAAGCGTTTTTTATGATTTTAAAACCTAACTCTGGGAAGGGTAGTGAATTTATCACTGTCCGTCCGAAAAAAGTTAGTGCTTGTAGTCTTACACGCGTGATGGCAGCATTTGTGTATCGCGCGAAGCGTGTTTAGTGTTCGGCTTTCTGCCTCTCCCTTCTCGCTATCCTTTTGTCCATCTGTCTTTTGATCTTGGTAACATAGTGTAGAAAAAAGACATGAATGGAATTTAAAATTTAGGTCAACTTGCATATTTCAAGGTTTTTCTTAGAAAGGCAGCACATTTTATTGTGTGTTTGGGAAACGCGTGTATGTTGCAGAAGGCCTTTAATATCAACGTGAAACGTTACAATTTGCATACGCAGTAGAAAACAAGGGGATTTCGAGTACAGTCATTGTGACAGCACTGTTCTTTACCATTCTTCTTCCTTTATTTATTATATGTATTTATTAGGCTTTATATTTACTTGATAATTTATATATGTGGATTAGAATATTCCACGACAGATGCCTCCCTTTCGGTCTATAATAGCTCCGAGATATTTAAAGTGGTCGACCTGCTCCAGGACCTGTTCTCCCAGCTTAATCTGATGTCTTCTTTCTTCTCATGATATCACCATGGATTTTGTTTTAGAGCTGCTTATGACCATCCCTCTCTTCTCCAGCTCTTCCTTCAATATTTGCAGGTTGGATTGAAGATGTGCCTCTGATTTAACAATCAGGGCAACATCATCAGCAAATGCCAGCTCTGAAATACATACCTGTCTCATCTTCCAGTACCCCACTGAATACTTTCTTGTTCTCTCCTTACATGCCTTGATAACATCGTCCATGAGGAGTATGAAAAGACAAGGTGACAGGATATCACATTGTCTTATACCAGTGGTGGTCCTGAACTGTTCTGACTTATGGTTTGCTGTCCTCACATAACTTCTGCAAGACTTGTAGAAGCTCTGTACAGCATGAATCAGAGGTACTGGAATGTTCTTCCTTGCCAAACAGTCCAAAAGTTTGCTCCAGGGGACCCTGTCAAACGCCTTTTCCAGATCTTTGAAACAAAGATGGATCTCACTCTTATACTGAAGAGCCTTTTCACTCAGCTGTCTGAATGTGAAGATTAGGTATTGAGTACTTCGGTTTGCTCGGAATCCACACTGGACCTCATCCAATTGTGGCTCAGCTAGGCGTCGGAGTCTCTGCTCTAGGATTCTAGAGTAGATTTTACCAGGGACACTGAGAAGTGATATACCTCTATGGTTTCCACATTGTCGATTGTCACCCTTCTTGAAAATATGTGTTAATTGGCGTTCCACCGTCTGGTGTTACTATGCATCCTAGGTAAGTAAATGTGTCTGTCTATTCTAACCTCTGGTTCCTTATTGTTATTGGCTCAGGATTGCCCGCATTGAGTGTCATGACCTCTGTCTTCTTCAGATTGATGTTCAGACCAACCAAATAAGTGTATTAAACTATAAATCAAAAGCATCAAGCTTAAAAAGAAAATTATTTCTTTTCAAATTTTGTTTATAATCTGCGTTTTTGCACCCCAAATAGTATGACAGTTCATAATTATAATCGATACTTGCACACTGTAGTGAAATGGATCTGTGTAAACTCCACGCTCAAACTTCCTGCTTAAAAACCAGTCCGCGTATTTTTTTAAAAATCTAGAAATAACCACAATATTTGATATTTGTCTGAGGGGCAAAGTCCATTTACCGCTAAAAATTTAACTAGAGAATTTGAATTTTTCTACTACCACAGGTTAAAAGTTACTACCCCCATACACACACACACACCCAGCCTAATATTTATCGAAGGACGTAGTCAAAATTAACAACCAATCAAATTGTTACCTCGTTTTGTAGAATCAAGAAAAAAAATTTGATTGTAGTGGCAAAAATGCCGATTCTGTGTTTCTGACCAAAATTAAATAATTTATTTCTCAATAACTAAAGGGAATTAGAATGAAAGAGATATCTTGAATTATAGCGCTGATATTGATTAATATATTAACCTAAAGATTCCCACTTAATACAATTTTCTTGACTTAGAAAAATTTAATTTAGTGATATTTTAGATCAGGGTAGACCTACAATTAATTACAAAAAAATACCCAGATGAAACTGTTAAGGAATAACCAAAGGAAGATTAGATAGAACGATAGAGGTCACTTGATATTTGAAATCGGTCCATAAATAACAGAGATATAAAATACACAAATGTAATCAGACGAACGAACGCACTTATAATCGTTCCAGTTTATAGACCAAAAATAGTTAAAATTTTGACTCGTCTTCTGATTGGTTAGGTGTAGTTGATAATATTTAACACCTCCTTGCATAGTCCGCCATTTGAAAAACTAACAAGCACTGCCAAGTTGAGATCAGCGGGAAAACCTTGTGACCAAGCTTTTGCCGTCTGGACGATAAAGCAGTCTGAAAACCTATTTACTGCTAGTCAAGCTTGTGCATGTGTTATTATTCTTTACTTGAGGTAAGACAGGTACGTTTATTTGTAATATATTGACATGTAGGCCACAGGCTGTGTGTGTGCCGCCCTATTTTATTTCGATACTGCCAATTGGGAGAGGTTACGACAACCTATGTAGGAATGTGTCTAAAAGCAGCCTTATTGGGAAGTGAAAAATAAATGTGTTTGTAGATTTGTCATAAAACTTCGTGACTGAAAGTCCAGGAGAAAATAAATTGATAGTGGCTTCTGGAGTGACACAGTGTTCAAAATATTAAATACATTACCTTAGACACGTAGCCACATAACACAACAGAGATTAATGTACACTGGGTGAGATCAGAAGAGGTAGCGGATAGGGACCATGAGAAATACATCATCATCACTCTTACTCAGGGAACTTACATAGCTTGACCTCACCTTGTTAACCCTTGATTTTATTAACATCAAAACCTCTTATCACACACACTACGATCCATGCCCAGGAAACTCTTTTAAAGGCAGGAAGGGAAATAACTGCAAGTGAATATTCTGTGCTGAGCATTCAGCGAAGGTCTTTCCGATATTACCCATTTTAAATATGAACGCTAAAGTGGGTGAAACAAATTAACAAACTGACCTACAGAGAAAGTAAACATGTAATGGTGGTCCCATGGCAGATATTGCGGTAGGGGAGTGAAGTGGTTGCTGACTTCACTATACTAAGTCTCATCTTTATTAAGTGTAGGTGATCGGTACTCTGTGAATACATCAGAACCTTTCCTTCGTTACTGCTCATAACATTTGAATGGAAAGGCGGGGAAAACAGAAGCGATTAGGGCAGGTAAAAATAACTTCATCTAACAAAACAAAACAAACACCCACTCACAAACAGATGAAAAAAAAACATTAGCATTTTAAAAATATTGAAACGTCATTCACACGGTTGTCATGTCAAAAGACACAGCTCTCGGATTTTACGCGCAAACAAGCTTTTCGGAATTCTCAAACGGCACATCCTTCTCTTTACAGTAACTTGTGTTTCGACTCTGTGTTCTTCGTCCTTGTCCTGCAAGCTCATTGATCTTCCAAAGGTTCCTTCTACATCATACAGAACCGCAAAAGATGGGAAATTTCGCATTTCCAGTCTCTTATTTTTTTACAACCTGTTACTTTATTCACAAAAGATAGTTGCCATTCATTGGAAAATACACACGGATGCGTCTTTTCCACTCATGGTGAACTCGCGTTAACACATCTGGTAGCTCGTAACTGCGGCTCGAATGCGTTCCTTCAGGTAATTCAAGTTTCATATCTATTCATGGTATACCATGGCCTTCAGGAGCCCCCACAAGTAAAAATCGAGTGGACTGAGGCAGGGCCGGATTAAGCCTCTAGGCTTTTTGGTGTTTCGGCCCCTCCCTCCACCGCTCCCTTACCTCATAGGCAGTAATTTTAATATTTTTTTCAAACCCCTTAGCATGTGATGGTATATAATAGTATTATTAATTGACTAATATATTAGTTTGTTATCATTCCTTACCTCTTTTATTAGTAATTATTTTTTATTAATGTTTCGTATTATTTCTATTATTATTGAAGTAAACACAATAATCCCATTTTATTGAACAATTTTTTTTTTTTTTTTCAACAATTTCATCAGTAATTCTGGCAAGATATAAGTTTGTCTAAGAATAGAAGATTCTATGCGTATCAATGCCAACATTTTCTATTTGCGCATGTCTATGCATTTTTTAATTTGTTTAACCTATGCGCGGGCCCCTAAGAGCTCCGGACCCCTAGGCTTCAGCCTACTTAGCCTAATGGATAATCCGGCCCTGGGCTGAGGTCTGGGCACCTCGTAGGTCAGTGCACGGGACCACGGCGACCTAATGAATAAATATTAGACAAACATAAAGGTATGTTTTCAGGCACTTGTAAGAAATAAAGAAGTAGAACACTATGCAACAGAAAACCACAGACGTGAGTGGCTTACCCAGGATTCGAACCCCAGACCTTCCGTGCGACAACACCGCCTAGCTATGCAAACGAATCACACTATCCTCCCAACCATATCTAGTCATCACCAAAAAATGATGCTTCGATGACTGGTCATCAGTGCGAACCGCAAGACACAACACCGGAAGTTTACAATGGGCAGTTCAGCCTAACAATGATGCAATCACTTCTGTTGTTCCCCTATTATACAGTATAGGCCAGTCTATACAAGACACAGACCTTAATACTGTGTCTAGTAAATGATAGTAGACTCAGAACAGTAAGTATAGAACAGAGGGTAGGTTTTTGGTATTGTATAAACATTTATAACACACAAGGAAGGGAAACCCGAGGCCTGTAAACAGTAAATAAATAATAGACAAACATAAATGTATGTTTTCAGAATTACCCTGTTGAGTATTTTTAGTCTATTTTTTGAAATTTGCAGAAAGAAAAAAAATGTTGTATGTGCATATTTTAGTTCAACATCAATCGCTACGAGGATGGCTATGATCACTCATGAAGATTTGTTGGTACAGGAAGTTTGGAGAAGAGGGAAATCTTGTTGCGATTTGTACAGCTCTCAGTTCTCCTAATAAGAACTGTTTTCCAGTTGATAAGGGTTAATAAGTTTAGCGGGATTCAGCACACAGCTTCATACTTGCGGTAATTCTTTCTAATGGAAATGAACAACACGTGAAAATTATGTGACGCAATCTACACTGCGGGCAAAACACGCGTTCGCACGCACGCGCTTCACGTGAAACTAATCAACCCGCATTTTAACCCTCACCGACAGCGAATGTAGCGTGGCCGGAAACTATAGATACTCCAAGCAAACATTTTCCGTTTCACTGCCCGAGATGTTTCCCGTTAAAAAACATTTAGGCTAAATGTTTTCTCGTGAAAAGAAAGAGTCACGTGAGCCCATGAAAACGACAAACTCATGATGCATATTGCTTGTCATACACGTGTTTGATAATTACTTTGTTATGATTCCTTATTGAATTTTCCTCGACCGTAAATTCCACTGAGTACTGGCACCGACATCCATTAACAACAAAGTAATGGCGAGGAGTAGAGATGCTACGTGCGAGAGCAGGCATTTTTGGAGAATGGGCTTTTCTAGATATTTTAAAACAATACGTAACAATGAATGCAGGAAATACAAGTCACAGAAAAATGTCACTGGAAAATATGTCACAAACAAAAAGTCACACGAAAATAAGTCACACAAAAAATGTGTCAAGTGGGATGCTTTCCGCCACCAACCTTAAAGAAGATTTCTTGTGGAGCTTGTCACAGGGTTAACCCGAAGGTTAACCAAAGAGAGTTCTCGTTGTGGTGCCGGCGTTGTCAATGGCTCAGAATTGCCTGGCAACCGGTTGAAGGTAGGCAGCAGGAGTGGAAGAAGGTGAATGTAAGACTTGCGGATAAGTTCCCAGCAGATAGTCTCAGTGATTCTTGATCTCGTGACACTGTCACTCCTACCACTCTATCCCCCTCTCTATTATAATGCTAGCGAGCCCCCACCTCCCCTATTACACTGAGTGAACAGAAGAGGAAGAAAGGAAGAACTGTATGTCTCTCTCGCACACTTTCTTTCCTTCTCTATATATGTAATTAACGTGTGTTGGTAATGCAAACACAACTGCAACATTTATTGAATTACTTAAAGGTAACAACATCCAATTACAATAATACAAATGCAATAACAACTAACATTAATGTCACGTAGGTCTTTATATCATTAAATTACCTACATCTTCTTCCTATTCTCTCACCCGAATCCTTTAATTTATTATCTTTCCGTACTTGTTTTTCCTGTATTTTTCGCATCACTCGGTTGCGAAAAATATTTTCTTCAGTATTCTCAAACTTTACCTTGTGTTTTTTCTCATACTGGGATACGTAATTTTATTACATAGATGTCAGTCAGACGTGAAGTGCGATTTAGTTGCAGTCCATCTCAGACATCGAGCCGACTGGGGTCTGCACCTTCAGATGACACGACACTCCTGAGTTAGATTCTCGACGTAAACGCGTGAGAATGCTAGGAGAGAGCCGACATCCGTCTGCATTTTCAACGGTCAACAAGTAGTTGCATCGGCCGAACGCTTAAGCAGGAGCGAATATTTACACCTTATAGTCGCAGTTTCAGACATCTGTCGTCTGGAAATCCCAGCTGACACGGCTCACTGTTGGCCGGGTCAGCGCGAGGTGCGGAAATGCAGAAGTGTCAGTTATGTAAGACGTCTAGTAATGGTAATGTTAAACGTAAGGTGTTTTACACGGGAAAGGGGAGATGATTTCGGAGTTTGAGAAAATGTGGGATTGTTTGCCCCTGTTTTCAAATATCCACCCAGGAGCTGAAATCTGATTTCATTTCAGTCTCCAACATCTCCAGTAGACGGAACACACGTGCTTAGCGAATGAAGCTTGTATAGCAAATTTCTTAGTTCTCGTCAGATTTGTGACGAGCTTCTAAATACCTATCTAGTGAATTATCCTAGTCGTGGCGTTACCGTAGTGCTGTGGTGAGATTAATAAAATAGATATCTAGTATTTTGGAAAGTGATTTAGTGTTAAAATCGCCTATTTCATTCTAAACTAGTTCTGTGTCCAGAGTGCTTAATTTATAGTTTGTATGATTTTTCTAGTGACGCATACAGTGGAAATACATAATAAATTATATCTTTAGCTTACTAAAACTAGTAGCTATAAGGAATTTAATTTAACGGCTAATACTCAGTCGAGAATATTTTATATCAAACTTATAAAATGCTAGATGCGACATCAGTGAATAGTGACGGAATACTTATTTCACCGGAAGTTTAAATAATAAGTCAAGCTGTAGGCTTGCTGTTTTAAATGTAAGTTATAATGAGTACATATATGTAAATTATTTGATATGTGTTCTTTCCATTTTATATAGTGAAACGGTGGTACCCAACTTGCCAGCGTTTAGTAGTAAAGAGACATATTTGTGAGAAGCATAGACATTTCCTATCTTTAACCACGTGGGGTTTTGTTTCAAGTAACCCTGGTCTGACAGTGCATAAGCCATCAGAGAGAGTCAGTAATAGCAATCCCACTAACGGTTTCTAAAGACTAGAAATAGTTATTGGGCTTTTGAGCCAGTTCATATTGCTCCACAAATTTAAATGTACATGCTGCCTGGCGGCGAGAATATTACAAGACTCACATTTAACATTCCGACAGAGATTGTGACTAGTATTGTGGTGACCAAATATATTACCTGCCTGAAAGAAGACACCGATCTGACATTCCTTAAATCCTAGAATTCAAAGCTAATGACATTGTGCTCTGCTAACTTTCGTGCCTGGACAAAATTTATGTGACTTAATCAGACATTCGAAAAAAATTAGAACACCCAAGGAAATCGTTCCCGGAGACAGAGAGTTCAGTACGTCTTTTGGAACTGGGGATTTCTTGGCCGATGACTGCATTTTCGGGTCTGTGTGAAGGTCCTAGAATTATTATGTTCCCAGAGGCAGCGAGAAAAGTTGTGAGTATATATGTGTGAGAAAGGCCATGGCTGAATGAATGAGAGTACACAGGTCAGAGTGTTATTTTACCGGGGTATTATTGTCACCCATTTGCTGTCTTAACTTTTCTTTTTTTTAATCTGCAGGATTTGTTACAAATGCTAGAGTTTCTTTTTTTTCTTAGGTTAAATCAGATTATCCAACTCTGTTCATACATTTACGAGAAGGAAAGAAACCTCTTAGACTCAACCCTATGTATCTATAACTCTTTGGGCCATCATCTGTTCTCTTAACGGGGCTGTGGGCTAAACCTAGAGTAAGATTCGAACGGGTTATCATCCTTGTAGCATTTTCTTAAATTTTATGACTATTTGTATATGTTTTTCCTTGATGTATTTTTTGGTGTTGTGAGAAGATTTTTTTTTTGATGATAATAAATAAAATCTCTCTTGAACTAAATCAGTGCGTTGGTCAGCTCGTTCAAATACATATAAATTCATGGTTATAGATTGTGTGTGTTTACTGTCGTACGTGATTTCCCACGTCTGTGTGTTTTAACTGTCGTCACGTATATGTGCGTGCCCGTGAGTAGATATATATATATATATATATATATATATATCTGTGGTTAGACTGTCTGACGCCTTTAAAAGCGGTCGTAGAAGATAGGTGAGAGAGAGAGAAGATTATCTCGATTCTCAAAGACAGCCTCTATATCACATTCTATCATCTCACGTGTGGAACTTCTATTGCTTTTCACCAGCTCTCACTGTATCTATCACTCATTCCAACCTATTCAGAAGGGACCTAACCCAAGTCTTAATACTCCTATCTAAAAATCTACGACAAATGGTCGCTCGTTACCGGGAATTGAACCCAAAATCCTAAGGCGATACGACAAATGGGTTCTCGTCCGAAGGATTTTTGAACTTAGAATAGGAAGACGAGTACGACAAATGGTTGCTCGTTTCCGGTTTTTGAACTTAGAATAGGAAGACGAGTACGACAAATGTGGACTCGTCTATCTGGATTTTGAACTTAAGATTCTTTATTCTGAAATAGAGTAAGAGTGTGATGTCTTGTGAGTTGTTATATCTTTAAATAATTTATCCCCTAGACTAACGATCTGTTTACGGGCGTGCTGACCACACAAACTGATAAGTTTTTTTTTCCACAGCATTAGAAGCATTATACATTTGGTTTACAGGTTGATTTTGTCGGAATACATGTTAATTAATGATTTTGTAATACTAAACGCTGGTAAAGTTTTGTGAGTGTATAACATTCACAAGGGTTCTGAAGCAGGAAGGTGTTTGAACTAAAGTTAAGGAGTGCGTTTCGGACTATTTGTCCAGATTAATTGCCTCCCTCACCCTAACTGTCTTCAGGGGTGAACTATAGTGGATTTTATAATTAAGGGATTATTTTTCTCTTTAATTTTTGCAATAATTATTTTGCTTTTCCACTGTAGCAACTTATTTTTCAGAAGTAATCTTAACTACCATTTAGTTGGCGTAGTCGTGTTTTGCATTAAGTGCTTTATTGCCGATAATAGCAGCGATAGTTAGATTTTACTTTGGAGGAGGTATCCCAGGGTTAAGGATATCATCTTTTGAATTTTTGGTATTTTTTTTCTCGTAAGTGGTAGGAGTCAGTGTATCCTTTTTCCTATTTTCTTTCTCCACTAGTCTCAGTCACTGACATAATATGGCCGAGAGGGCTAAGCTTAGACAACTCCTCAGGGACGAAGCGAGAGAGGAGGGACTGGAAGGAGAAGAAGCGAAAGCATTTGTCAGAGACGAACTCGAGAGATATGACGCGGAGAAGAAAGAAGCGGAAGACCGGCTATTACAGCAGAAGAAGATGGATGAGGAAATGGAAATTCGTAGGATGCAGCATGAGGAAAGAGAGAAGGAGAGACAGCACGAGGAAAGAGAGAAGGAGAGACAGCAGGAGAAGGAGAGGGAGGAGAGACAGCTTGAGGAAAAAGAGAAACAGAGACAGCACGAGTTGGCGCTTAAAACTCTAGAGTTCCAAAGTCGTGGTGCTGCCTCTACCTCCAGCAATGGAGAGTCTTCTCCTCATTCTTCCTTAACTGGTCCTTCTAACACTCAATCTACCCATCTCACTGCTATGTCTTTTCCGCTAGAATCTTTCCCTTGTCCAAATGAGAAGATTGACACTTGGCTAGAAAAATTTGAGAAAATTGCAACTCTGTACGGTTTAGAGAGGTCGCGTTGGAACATGAAGCTTTCCCAGGCTTTGAAAAGTTCTGCGTATGATGTTTACGCCAAACTGGAAAGCAGCCAACAAGACAACTATGATCTGTTGAAGAAAGCGTTACTGGAGCGCTTTGAAATGAACGCTCGCAAATTTTTGCAACTGTTTCGCAACAGCCGGAAAGAGAATTCTGAAACTTTTCAGCAGTTCTCGTCTCGTTTGAAGGGTTATCTGACAAAGTGCGTAGAGCTCTCACAGCTCCCCTCTACCTATGAAGGTCTTGAGAAAATGTGGGAAGAACAAATAAAGAACACTTTGTCTGCGGATACCCGGAGATTTCTCGCTGAGCAGGGGGCAGAAAAACTTGAAGACATTTTGGAAAAGTCTGAGCGTTATCACAATGCGCTGGCTGAACTACCGGCCACAAAGCGGAAACCGACAGAGGAGCATTTTCGAAAACATAACCTAGAGCAATCTTCTCAGGCTTCTAACCAAAATAACCACAGAGAAACTGGACCTCAAAACCCCCCTCCTGAAAAATCCAAGTTCTACAAGAACAAGTACCCCAACCACCCCAAACAGTCTGATCAACCCGACCGCCCTACATGGCAGCGTGGCCAGAAAGGACAAGGTGGCAAAGGGAGAACCCCTGAGCACGGGACATATGATCAGACCGAGCACACCGAGCCTAAACGCATCGGATGCTTGCTAACAGTCTCGCAAGGCGGAATTATGGACAGTGATTCCCAACCTGTTGGGGATAGACCCTCAACGCGAGGTACTGTTATTTTGAACGGTTCTCAAACTTCTTGCTTATTTGACACGGGGCTTTCTTATGATTGCATTGTCGCCAGAAACCTGGTCAAACCCGGTCAAGAGACAGCAGAGACCGTCCAACTTTGTGGAGTTCGTAAGAGTGATGCACCTACAGCGCTTCCCATCGCATTGGTGGAGATCCACTCTGATTTCGTCAGAGGCGTGATCAAAGCGGCTGTTATGGATGATCCCATCTACCCAGTCATACTTGGCGGTAGATACGTGTGTATTGGGAAACCAGAAGAGCCGATTGTGGCAGCAGTAACTACAAGAGGGCAAACCAAAAAGGAACGGGAGCCTGCGCCTAATTTGTTACCCACGGAACTTAAAGAAGCGCAATACAAGGACCCTACTTTGGCACCCTGCTTTAGGAAACTGCCCATGGCTAAGGAACCCAAACAGCACGGGGACATTTTTTCTAAGGATGGCGTACTTTATCGGAGAACGGGCAAGCCTGACCAAGGGTACAACCAGCTCCTAGTACCGAAACAGTACAGAAGCCGAATCATAGAAATGGGGCACTCTCTTCCCTTCAGCGGACATATGGGACAGAACGCCACAAACCAACGTATAACCACTCATTATTGGTGGCCAGGAGTAAACACTGATATTATCAGGTACGTCAAATCCTGTGCCCAGTGCCAACGTGTGCCACCCAAGCAACGGGCACCCCCAGTCTCTTTGGGTGAAATGCCAATAGTAGGAACACCATTCGAACGGGTTGTGATCGACATTTTAGGGCCTTTCGAAAGGACTAAAAGAAGGAACAGGTTTATCCTGACCTTAGTCGATACATGCACTTTATGGGCAGAAGCTATCCCGCTAACATGCGCAGATGCCAAGCATGTCGCAGAAGCCCTCATGCAGATTTTCACTCGGTTGGGATTCCCTCAGCAAGTGTGGACGGATAACGGATCCCCATACCGAAACCTGTTGATGGATGAGATCGTTAAGATCTTGAGGACCCAAAACATCCAGACTAAGCCATATACTCCGGCCGGAAATGGGCTCGTGGAACGTGCTAATGGAAACCTCAACATGATGCTAAGTAAACTGGCACAAGTGAAACCTGAAGATTGGGACCTTTGTATTCCTGGAGCTTTATTTGGCTACAGAGAATCTCCTCATACTTCCACAGGATTTCCGCCAGCGACACTCTTATTCGGCAGACCCATTAAGGGCCCGCTTGAAGCCTTACTTCAGTCTCTGACAGACGAGAAGGCGGATGAGACAGTTGTCTCAGCAAGTAAATATGTGTCGGTTTTAAAGAAAAGGTTGAAACTAGGGTGGGACCTAGCGACGACTAACTTCAAGCGAGCACGCACAAAGCACGCTAACCGATACAGGAAAGTCGCGAAAGAGAGAGAACTGGAAGCAGGAGAGAAAGTTTTGGTGTTACTCCCTACCGAGAACAACCAACTGAAGATCGGATGGCAAAGGCCGTTTACCGTCCTGAAAAAGATTTCTAAGGCTAACTACCAGATCTCTATTCAAGGAAAGGAGAAGGTTTTCCATTTAAATCTCTTAAAGAGATACTTGGAAAGACAAGTGCCAACCTCCGACCATCTCCTGACGATCGCCAGAGCTGACGAAGAGGATGATAGTGGCAGGGATATTCCACCGCTATCACAGGAAATCTTTCAAAAATGTCAGAAGCGGCGACGCTCTTTCAAGCGCGCATGGAAGACATTCCAGAGGAAGGAGACTTTGGGGAGTAGACTTGAGTAGGAATTGCACAGAGAGGGAGGGGGAAGATGAGAGGGAAGAAGACAGACACCCTGAAGCTACGGTTATAGGAAATTTAATTCCATAACGTAGACATGGAGTGCTTCCATATCTTAAGGGGGGACGTCCTGTCACGTAGGTCTTTATATAATTAAATTACCTACATCTTCTTCCTATTCTCTCACCCGAATCCTTTTATTTTATTATCTTTCCGTACTTGTTTTTCCTGTATTTTTCGCATCACTCGGTTGCGAAAAATATTTTCTTCAGTATTCTCAAACTGTACCTTGTGTTTTTTCTCATACTGGGATGCGTAATTTTATTACATAGATGTCAGTCAGACGTGAAGTGCGATTTAGTTGCAGTCCATCTCAGACATCGAGCCGACTTGGGTCTGCACCTTCAGATGACACGACACTCCTGAGTTAGATTCTCGACGTAAACGCGTGAGAATGCTAGGAGAGAGCCGACATCCGTCTGCATTTTCAACGGTCAACAAGTAGTTGCATCGGCCGAACGCTTAAGCAGGAGCGAATATTTACACCTTATAGTCGCAGTTTCAGACATCTGTCGTCTGGAAATCCCAGCTGACACGGCTCACTGTTGGCCGGGTCAGCGCGAGGTGCGGAAATGCAGAAGTGTCAGTTATGTAAGACGTCTAGTAATGGTAATGTTAAACGTAAGGTGTTTTACACGGGAAAGGGGAGATGATTTCGGAGTTTGAGAAAATGTGGGATTGTTTGCCCCTGTTTTCAAATATCCACCCAGGAGCTGAAATCTGATTTCATTTCAGTCTCCAACATCTCCAGTAGACGGAACACACGTGCTTAGCGAATGAAGCTTGTATAGCAAATTTCATAGTTCTCGTCAGATTTGTGACGAGCTTCTAAATACCTATCTAGTGAATTATCCTAGTCGTGGCGTTACCGTAGTGCTGTGGTGAGATTAATAAAATAGATATCTAGTATTTTGGAAAGTGATTTAGTGTTAAAATCGCCTATTTCATTCTAAACTAGTTCTGTGTCCAGAGTGCTTAATTTATAGTTTGTATGATTTTTCTAGTGACGCATACAGTGGAAATACATAATAAATTATATCTTTAGCTTACTAAAACTAGTAGCTATAAGGAATTTAATTTAACGGCTAATACTCAGTCGAGAATATTTTATATCAAACTTATAAAATGCTAGATGCGACATCAGTGAATAGTGACGGAATACGCACCATATTCCTAATTCCTGATGATCGATTTTATATAACTTATTTCACCGGAAGTTTAAATAATAAGTCAAGCTGTAGGCTTGCTGTTTTAAATGTAAGTTATAATGAGTACATATATGTAAATTATTTGATATGTGTTCTTTCTTTTATATAGTGAAACGGTGGTACCCAACTTGCCAGCGTTTAGTAAAGAGACATATTTGTGAGAAGCATAGACATTTCCTATCTTTAACCACGTGGGGTTTTGTTTCAAGTAACCCTGGTCTGACAGTGCATAAGCCATCAGAGAGAGTCAGTAATAGCAATCCCACTAACGGTTTCTAAAGACTAGAAATATATATTGAGCTTTTGAGCCAGTTCATATTGCTCCACAAATTTAAATGTACATGCTGCCTGGCGGCGAGAATATTACAAGACTCACATTTAACATTCCGACAGAGATTGTGACTAGTATTGTGGTGACCAAATATATTACCTGCCTGAAAGAAGACACCGATCTGACATTCCTTAAATCCTAGAATTCAAAGCTAATGACATTGTGCTCTGCTAACTTTCGTGCCTGGACAAAATTTATGTGACTTAATCAGACATTCGAAAAAAATTAGAACACCCAAGGAAATCGTTCCCGGAGACAGAGAGTTCAGTACGTCTTTTGGAACTGGGGATTTCTTGGCCGATGACTGCATTTTCGGGTCTGTGTGAAGGTCCTAGAATTATTATGTTCCCAGAGGCAGCGAGAAAAGTTGTGAGTATATATGTGTGAGAAAGGCCATGGCTGAATGAATGAGAGTACACAGGTCAGAGTGCTATTTTACCGGGGTATTATTGTCACCCATGTGCTGTCTTAACTTTTCTTTTTTTTAATCTGCAGGATTTGTTACAAATGCTAGAGTTTCTTTTTTTTCTTAGGCTAAATCAGATTATCCAACTCTGTTCATACATTTACGAGAAGGAAAGAAACCTCTTAGACTCAACCCTATGTATCTATAACTCTTTGGGCCATCATCTGTTCTCTTAACGGGGCTGTGGGCTAAACCTAGAGTAAGATTCGAACGGGTTATCATCCTTGTAGCATTTTCTTAAATTTTATGACTATTTGTATATGTTTTCCTTGATGTATTTCTTTGGTGTTGTGAGAAGGTTTTACATGATAAATAAAATCTCTCTTGAACTAAATCAGTGCGTTGGTCAGCTCGTTCAAATACATATAAAATCATTGTTATAGATTCCCACGTCTGTGTGTTTAACTGTCGTCACGTGTATGTGCGTGCCCGTGAGTAGATAGAGATATATTAATATATATATATATATATATATATATATATATATATATATATATATATATCTGTGGTTAGACTGTCTGACGCCTTTAAAAGCGGTCGTAGAAGATAGGTGAGAGAGAGAGAAGATTATCTCGATTCTCAAAGACAGCCTCTATATCACATTCTATCATCTCACGTGTGGAACTTCTATTGCTTTTCACCAGCTCTCACTGTATCTATCACTCATTCCAACCTATTCAGAAGGGACCTAACCCAAGTCTTAATACTCCTATCTAAAAATCTACGACAATTAACTATACCTGGAAAAGAAGATAATAGTTAATGCAAAATACGCAAATGAATCTTAAGTCTATACTATGTGATGATGATGATGAACTTAAGCGAGTCCTAAATACTAAAAAAGGATATCTTGTTTCTTGGTCTCTGACTGTCAATAAAACTCTGGGTGTTTGTACGCCGTGAACTTGTCTTTGTCTGCATTCAATAACATTGTCCGGCTCACTGACTTTCTTCGGGTGTCGATGGCCTGATCTTTTGTTCTTCACAATGCGAGTGTTGACAACGAAATGAGCGGCTGGGGTGGCGTGTTCATATGTTATGTAGACCGCAACGTTTTTCTGTAGAGACTTCTCTGGTATGCAGATGTCCCTTTGTGGTGAAGATATTTTGCTCATGTGGTTATTGATATGAATATGTTATATATCTGTATATGTTGGCGCATCAGTTTTACTTGGCGAGTCTGTCCATTACCGCAGGTAATTTAGGATCTCTACTTTTCGTAGGCACTGGGTTTACAAGATCGTCCGTCTGCTTCTGCAACTTCTGATCAAGATTTCTCAAAGGCACTTGTTGTAATGACAATCGTCCGTAGGATACTGCTAATTCTGATCAATAATTCATGTAGACAGCTTTTAGTAATGCATCCCTTATTCTAGGTATTTTCTGCTTACTTTTCTGTGTGGGTGGTTGATGATAAAAAGTATCCTTCGCCGCCTGGCAAATTCCTTTCTAAAACCCCCGTTGTTTGTTGGTAGGTTTTTTGCCGTTAAATATCTGTGAGATACGTGTCGTCGCAGTATATCTGGTTGGCCCCACTCATTAGCTTGTCCCGTGATTTACGTCCGCCAGAGTAGTAAGACGAAGGCTGAGTTATCTCAACCTGTATTTACTAGTGTAAAATATAGTATTATAGTAAAACCGAATGGCCGCTGGCTATTCCAGCGTTCGCTTCTGATATCATGTGCAGTTTCGTTCGTCTTACTTCAGACAGACAACCCGTCCCCATTACTCTGTAAAGTTTCTGTAATATTTTGCTATGGTCGCTTTCGTGTTTTGCCTTGCCCAGACAATCCTTCTCCTGTCCGTCTGATGTCTGTGCAGCGTTTAATAGTCTTTCTATAATGACGTATTCTTTACTCCTTTCATGTTGATCTTCTCTCAGACTTTGGGTCTCCGTTAATCCAATATTACTTTGTCTGTTCAATGCGATCCGACTGACCACAATACGCATTGTAAAGCGTGCTCGCTGAACTGTCTCTGGTCGTCCATTATGCTCTGTTACTAGGCAAAATAATACTTGTGTATTACTTCCCTTGTGTAAACACAACCGAGTCGTATTGGTGACTACCACGATAGTCTGTTTACCTAATGTCGCCTTGTTGTGAAAACATTCCATGCGACATTTGATGCGTTTCCAGGGCTTACGCCGAGCGCTGTCTATTGTGAACAATGGGTTTAGACAACCGACTGCTTTCTCATACCTTGAGAAATTTATCGACAAAATATCGGCAATAGGTTTTAAGAATTTAAATGCAGAATTACTCGCGTCCCGTGACAGAGCTACACAAAAAACCGATTCGGAAGTTGTTTTTTGCTCGACGACAGGGCCACACGACTGTGGTAGTTTCTTCGTGAATTACGTAGGGGAGTGAAGTGATAGAGACTAACAGTATACTAGGTCTGTCTAAATGAAGTTGGGTGACTGGTTCCTTTCCTCAGTTTTAACTGATGGATGCGAGTCATTGACAAATGACTAAAACCCACAAAAGCCAGTTGCAAACCTCAGAAATGAGGTATATGCGGAGGGTGGTTGAAGTAACAAGAAGGGACATGGTCGGCAACCATACGATACGGTAAGGCCTCAAAATCCAGCCCCTGCAGACCCAATTAGAACGGTCCCAACTACGATGGTTTGGCCATAGCTGTAGAATGGGAGAAGATCGGCTCCCACAAGTATGAGAAACTAAGAGCCAGGGATCCAGACCTCCAGGGCGACCCAGAGTCTGCTATAAGGACAACATTAGACAATCTCTGAAGGACTGAGGACTAGATTGGAACCCGGTCATGAGGAATACAGCCGATATGATAGTATGGCGCTCTCTCTGACAAATCTCTACACACCAGGGTAGAAGAGGAACGACTAAGTAAGACAAAGTTACTGGGTTTGAAACCTGGTACTACAGGCTACAGTCTTCACAACTGTAAATGGCTATTCGGTTCAGCTTTTGAGGGAATAGCTGACAGCAATACTCGGCAGCCATTGTTCTGGAAATCCCAGGGCAAAGGAAGTAGAGACAGGCCTAAGAACACAAGGGGAAGAAAGCTTGAGACAGAAACAAAAATGATGAGAGAGACCAGGAAAGACCTTGTGCTGATGGCACGCTATAAGAGAACTTGTGCTGATGGCACGCTATAAGAGAACTTGTGCTGATGGCACGCTATAAGAGAACTTGTGCTGATCGCACGCTGTTAGAGAACTTGTGCTGATGGCACGCTATAAGAGAACTTGTGCTGATGGCACGCTATAAGAGAACTTGTGCTGATGGCACGCTTTAAGAGAACTTGTGCTGATGGCACGCTATAAGAGAACTTGTGCTGATGGCACGCTATAAGAAAACTTGTGCTGATGGCACGCTATAAGAGAACTTGTGCTGATGGCACGCTATAAGAGAACTTGTGCTGATAGCACGCTATAAGAGAATTTGTGCTGGTGGCACGCTATAAGATAACTTGTGCTGGTGGCACGCTATAAGAGAACTTGTGCTGGTGGCACGCTATAAGAGAACTTGTGCTGGTGGCACGCTATAAGAGAACTTGTGCTGGTGGCACGCTATAAGATAACTTGTGCTGGTGGCGCGCTATAAGAGAACTTGTGCTGATGGCGCGCTATAAGAGAATTTGTGCTGATGGCACGCTATAAGAGAACTTGTGCTGGTGGCACGCTATAAGAGAACTTGTGCTGGTGGCACGCTATAAGAGAACTTGTGCTGGTGGCACGCTATAAGAGAACTTGTGCTGATGGCACGCTATAAGAGAACTTGGCTTATGCTCTTTGGGAAGCTAAAGGGTACAGACAGATTTGGTTTCGTTTTAAGGACTTTCTTCACTGCACACGGACTACTCCAACAGTGCTGCGATCTCCTCACTTAGATTACACAAGGAGGATCTCAGCACAATGCACGAACTCCGTAGCACCAGCGAGAATCCCAAATGTGTGTATTTAGGAATCACACATTCTATAAATATTTTTGTGGTGGGTAGGTTTATAATTTTTAAATTTTGCCAGGGGCAGCGGCCTGATAGGCCTACTCTTTACGATTTCCAATTGCCGTGGGATTTTTAACGTGCGCAACTTGCACACGGGACCTCCTATTTTTTCGCCCTCATCCGAGAAGGCTAGGCATCCGATCTCACTACCCATGAGACCAGGCGGTATGAGTATGACATCATTAAGGCCACTGGTTATGAAAAAAATGTTTCCATAAATTATTTTCCCTCAACTGGGAATCGAACCCGGTACCTCTAGAACTCGAGGGGGGCGCCATACCGCTTAGCCACTCCGACCCCCAGGGCAAGAGAAGACATATTGATTTACTGTAGTTTTGCATTACGGATGGCAAAGGCGACAAGAACGGGTAGATAAGTGAAAAGTCTCACGGCTGGTGTGTGAATAACTATTTCCATGTCGTTAAAATTATTGTCACTGGCTGTTAAAAAAAAAAACCCTGCAAATTTCTTATGATAACAGTAAACCAAATGTTGGTGGCATGGACATGTGTGATACAAATATAAAGCTGTGATCTCCCACAA
Organism: Oreohelix idahoensis; assembly: GCA_024509875.1. Classification (NCBI taxonomy): domain Eukaryota; kingdom Metazoa; phylum Mollusca; class Gastropoda; order Stylommatophora; family Oreohelicidae; genus Oreohelix; species Oreohelix idahoensis. Next base: position 112,155 of record JAMPIV010022885.1, read on the forward strand.
ACATCAATGTGCCTCTACAAGCGCTTTCCGACTGTGAGGCAGAATTCCAAATGTAAATGTATGCCTGTGAATCGTTTGTGAAAAGTACAGATGTCAATATGGACATTATAAAGTCATAATATCCTTTTTGAGGGTAAAGATGATATAGTACCAACTAAAGATGCCGTGACAAGATGCTTGTCTTTAGCCACGATCTTCAGTCAGCAACATCAAGGTGAAAAAGAATCGCTTTCCAGCAAGTTCAGATTAAAATATTCCGACTTACCCCCGCAACTCATTAGTTTGTCTCTCGGCATGTAGCAGACGCATCTCTTTTTAATCACGGCCTTCCATTCCCCCCCTCTCCCCCCTTTTTTCCCCTTCCCGTGGTCGCTTTCGGGAGGAGATATTCATATAGATGTTTGCAGCAACTGTTTTTGTTCAACTCTTTTTTTTTTAACTAAAGAATATTTGTATTATCACTATTAAGCTGGATTTCCCCCCCCCCCCCCCCCCAATCTCTACTACGTAGTCCACATATTCATTAAACTCTATCGGATTTTTTTCTCTAGACTCACAGAAAAGCCCACTTATGTAATGTATTACAAAATCGGGCTGTCCACATATAACGTCACTTTTAACAACCCCCCCCCCCCCCCCCTCGTCACACATACTCAGACCTCCCTTGCAATACGTCACAATGTGTGACATATCCATCTCCAGTGCCTTCTTCTCATGTCTTATTTTTCTGGCACTTGCCTGGTTCGTGTCATCAGTTCCATATTAGTGATCTAGTCATGTGTCACGGATTGCCTCCCCTTAGCTCTGCAGTAGTGGTCCAGCAGTGGCCAACACTCAAGAGTATCTAATATAGGTCTTCAAAGTTGTCTACCTTCGCACAAGATTACTCTTGGCAGAGTTGTAGATAAGAAGGATAATGATGTTTCTATCTCAAGGGAGTGTTCACAAGATGTTTTCAGAAGTCATGAACAATGCTGCATAGGGCAGAGAACTATTAACTTATATCAGATCCGTCGCCTTTTGTGAAGAATGAAGCAATCGTTTTAGCCCGTTCAAGCCTCCAGCTGGTTTAAATCCAGCGAAGTTCTTTTATAAGTATTTGCTCTATAGATGGAAATATATGTCTAGATATATGTATATATTAACAAAAGCCTTGCTCATACGTTTGATTTCAAACCTATAATAACTGAATTAACAATGATTGTTTTGTTTTAAAATAACATATAACAAATTTAATAATCAATTAGTTTTAACAGGTTAAAATAACGATGGAATAATGGTGAATTTTAGATGTATATACAAAATGTCTTCACTGAGACAGGGGTGAGGATTTATACAAAAAATTGTCCTTTTGCTGTTTCCTTTAATAAGAACTTAGCTGGTCTAAGTGAGTCCTGCAGCCGTGGTTTCGTCAATTCTTTTGTGATGAGGGCACTTCTTCACACAACTCGTCCAATGTAGGTGGTTAGTGTTGAATCCCTGCTCTTGACTCACAACTAGTGACGTAGAAACTTTAGTCTTGCCGCTTCGTACCACGAACTTTAGACAAAATAAAAAGAACAAATGCCTCTGCTAAGTACACTAGGGTGGAAGATTAACAGGTGCATTGTCTCGCTGTCCACCCACCAATGTAGCTTCTCTGAATAATTATTCTCCCTGAGTATACACAGTATAACTCAGGGAATATGATTAAAAATCACAGTTATTCTTCTGGTTAATTTAATGAGGAAGGTGTGTCTGGACATCGCGACGGCAATGGCTTGCCTGAATTACAGTTAACAAGGTACAAATATCTCACAAAATGATACTATTCACTTTAGGCACATGTGATGTAATCATCACTCATCACTGCTCCATTCAGAGTCTGGGGTCACCTCTGCTGTCGGTTTTCTGTTCGACTAGCAAGAAGCAATCACCAGCGCTTGCTGTAGTGGTTTATAAATATACTATTTTCGTTGGTTGAGGTTGCCAGCCTCATATATAACAATTTAGCAAGAAAAATATGTCAAATTCACATTTGTAAAATATAGGTTCACAACTTACCCTAAATGGGATCTACAGTCTCCTGGCACAGTTAGAATGGACACAGCAACTTAGGTTAGATGCTTGGAATACTGGGTCTGTAGTTATTTTAGGATCCCTCTAATGACTTGATTCTAATTCCTTAAGTCTCCAGTCTTTGTATTTAAAAATGTGGGTTTACTTTTAAGTTTCAAAGTTGCCGAAATACTCTGTCCTGGTCCTTTCGTATGGAATCTAAGTCCTGTTCTCTTCTGGCTCTCTCTCAGGAGTTGCTACTTTGACGTTAAGCAGTGCAGTGTGTCCAAGTCTCAAATTGTAAGATTATAAATCACAATTTTCGCTCCAAGTCCCATATGGTAATTCCGACGAATTTGCCAATGAAATCCAATGTCTATTCCGTCTCTCAAATTAAACCAATCCAATCTCTTTAGAACTAGGTGGTTCGGGGTGTTAAATCATTTCTATCCCCCGCGTGTTTTAAATTTATCACTTTTAAAATTTAAACGCGTGACCTCTTTCAAATACGTCTTTAATACTTCCGATTGCCCTGTATGCAAACTCACAAACCATCTGTGAACTCATTTCCTGTCTAAATGCCTTTCCCACCATAATCTCCCCAGACGGATTATCTTATTATTGTTACAGAAATAGGCCAGCGGAAGTAATTATCTAATTATCACCTGTGTTTTCGTGCATCCGCCAGACGGACAAATACGGATCACCTGGCAGCTTAGACAAACAGTATAGCTTTCTTTCCGTACTCTGCCGGGTCGTATTGTTATGAGGAGTGGTCAGGACCATCTGAGATCAACCGTGACCGTCTCTCTTCAAAGGTGGCTAGACAACTTACGTGATAAAAGTATTATCCGCTGAATTGTCTAATTAGCCTGGTATTATTACGATTCACCTGGCGAAACGTAAACAAGTCTAGGGAGTGGTCGCAGTAAAGATGTAAGTGCATAAAATATGCCAAATAATAGGACGATGAGTGAGGAAAATGAAGAAATGAAGTGATACTGCCGGAGCGAACGACAGTTAGGAAAAGTGCACAACTGATTTCATCACATCATGCTACTAAAACCTTCTATTTTAAACAAGCACTCATTTATGAGAGCGTCCGTGGTTAGAGCGCAGGCCTCTCGCGGCAAAGGTAGGGGGTTGGAAACATGGTGGCGTCACGCTACAGTCTACCCAGCTTTTTTTTTTTTTTTTTTTTCGTACGCCCGCTAATACTCGAGGCAAAATCTCAGGTTATTATTAATGTCTAACCTGACATTGATTTTACGTGAGTATCCCTTTTTTCTTGTACAAAGACAGGTGTTCCTCGCCATTCAGGCAGATACTCGCCGATTTCGGAGGTACCCATTAGAGCTGGGTCGGCTCAGGAGCCGCCAATCCCTGGTCGATGACCCTCCTTCAAATGTCTTCGCCAGGTCTCGAGTTAATCCAGTCCAAATCCCGGTCGACGAAAAATCATCAAATGCCGTCGCCCGGGTTTGATCCTAGATCACCCGGTCGCCAGAGCGGTGTGGTAACCACTACGCAAGCGCGGCTCCCTTCTACCCAGCTGTAAATGGATACTTGACTCTGCTTTTGTGTTGGGAAAGGTAAAGGCATTCAAGAGGGGAACCGGGTACCCCAGATCTCGAAGCTCAACCTAGTATTGAGTCTGTAACACTTCACTACCCTACGGCAATATCTGCTATGAGACTTCCTTTTTTTCCCATCTATGAAAGTCTGAAGCTTTCTGATTGTTGTCTATGTTGTTGTCCATGTTCAGAGCCATACAATAGGACTGACTTGAAATTTGAATTGAAGATTCTGATTTTTGTGTTGGACTTGACTTCTTTTGACCACCACATATTTCACAATCTAATGAAAGCTCCTCTAACCTTCTGTATTCTTATTTTGATATCATTGTCTGTTACTCCAACTGTCTATATTGCAGCTAAGGTATATGTAAAATTCTACATATTGTAGTGATGTTTCTTCAAGTGCAGTTTTGTTATCGTTTCCTGCATTTTCTCTCATCATCTTTGTTTTCTTCCTGTGTATTTTCCGACCCACTAGCTGTGACCTTTCATCAAATATTTACATTTTGTCTTGCTTCGGATTATTGTTATGTACAGAGGAGCCAGTTCGTTGGCAAAGTTGTTAACTGTGCGTTAACTAGTGCAGACAAAATAATCGAGTAAATAAAATAGTGTTTTATTAATCAGGCTTTTACAAAGACTTTCCCTTTCATGTGCTGCATCCCAGCACGTGGCAGGGCCCTACCTTTGCAGTACTCAAATAAAAGCATTTGCATTTTATTCCCTACCAACACACGCACGCACGCACGCGCGCGCACACACACACACACACAAACACACACACAAACACAGTTGATTCAACTTGCTAAACGTTCGAGTCGTGATCTCATCAGGCTGTTGTCGCGATGGTATTAACTTGTTACACTTTTTTTTTTCAATCTAATTTTACACAGTACAGTTTATTTAGTTTGCTTTTTGTTTTGTAAAGTGTGTATTAATTTTTTTTTAAAATAAAGTTACTGGCAGCTAAGTACAAACTTAAAAGCTGCTAAGTGCACTTTCAGACAATTCCCGCAATATCCATAACATCCCCATGTGATGATTACCTTTTTTTAAAAAAAAATATTCATTTTACACTGTTAAATAAAATTGATTATTAAATTTGTTATTTGTATATATACATTTATATTTGATTTAATCCTTTTGAGTTTACTGCACCAGTACTCTCAGTCACCTTTAATACACTTAAGATAGAGCTACTAAATTAAGATTTCACTGAATTAAATCAGTTGGGGGCTTGAACGAGCTAAATCATCCAATATTTCTCTTCATAAAAGTTGTCGGGCAGATAATAAGTTAACTGTGCTAAGACACATTCAGCATTGTTCTTGATTTCTGAATATATTGTGAATAATCCCTCAAGGTAGAAGCATCATCATCCTTCTATCTGCATCTCTACAAAGAGTAATCTTGTGGGAAGACCCACATTAGATACTCTAGGTTTTGGTTATTGCTGGACCATCACTGCAGAGCAAAGGGGAGGCAACCCGTGATACTCCTTCTCCCCCTATCGTCACATAACGTCACAAAATTCTGATCCCCTACCCCTCACTAAGTGACGTCATATATGGACGACCCCTTTATCGAATTTTCTTTCTCAAGAGGATTATCCACACATTTATTACATTATATCCTATTTTCTTTCTCTAGTGCCTACAACATAACTGTTGCGGACAGTTTCGCTGTGTTTATAGTCTGTTAAATGTACCTGTTAAGTTTGGAGACATTATTTGTTAGATTCTTGATCTAAGGGGAGTTACTCATTTTTTACTTGGGTTGAAGTCAACAGTGGTTGTTATCCCACTTGTCTTTTAACCTAGTGGTATAATTTTAGGACCGATGTCTTGTTACCTGACCATATAGGGCTCGAGTGGTCAGTCTTTCCTGGAATGTTTCAGATCACCCCACCTGAGCCTAACTCAGGGGTCTTGCGTCTCACGACGCATGCGCAAGTTTTTTGTGGCGCGTTAAGGAAGTCTGTTTGTTAAGGAGTCGAGCTGCAGTTTTCAAACGGTCAAGACGTTTTGGCGTCTTCGATCTGGCTTTATGCCTGGGGAAGGAAAGTCCTCTGTGTGTGACCAAGATGTCTAAAGATTGTTTCCCCATGTTGTATTCTATGCGCCTAGGAGGCGAGTGTGTTTTTTGGTGTTTATTCTGAAGGGATGTCAAGGTAAATTATCCTTCAAATCATTTTCCTCTATTGCCAGAATCATGAATAACATTTGTTACCAGCTTAGTGACTTTTCCCTGGGCGGGAAAGAGTCCATTGAGAATACTAGAATTTGAGCTCACGAAGTATGCTGACATTGTATGTATCGGGTCTGTGAATGCCCGAAGAACTTTATATTCGTTGAATCCCGCTATTCCGGCGGTACCACTTTGGACAAGGTCTGACATACCTTGTTTGTCCAAGGAATCATAGAGGACACTGTATTTAGGGGCCCGCCATATTTTGCGGCCTGCTGTATACTAGAAAATGTATCTGACTTGCTGGTGTCAGAAGAGAGTTGGTTTGAACTCATATATTTGAAGACCCGCTGGCAATGCGGGGTATTTTGCTGTAGCTGAAGAAAGAGGGATAGATTGTGGTCAGCATCATTTACGCACAGCTTACTGATGGACTGTTGATGCAAACTGTACTGAACTGTTGTTATGCTTACGATGTCCTGAGTTTTGTCAAATGACTGTATTTATATTGATGTCGGCGTCCCTTGTAATCGTACTGCATTAAAGTATTGAAAACGTCAGAGGTGTTACCAAGCTCCATGACTTTCTACGTTGTGGTGCAAGAGTGTATTGTCCAGTAGATGACTGTCTCCCACGAACCTTCACACACCCATTCGCACTCTTTGATGTCTACTCACGCACCATTACTGTAACACTTCAACACTAGGAAGTCAAGATTGGATGTCAACATTATGGCGGCCAACCAGGGCCTACAACATTTAGTATGAACTTACTGTTACCACGAATACAGAACTTTACATCTATGGTGGCCAACGAATCGACCGTTAACATTTATGGTGAGCCAGCTTGATGGGGCTATTGTAGTGCTGACGTCAACTTCGTCGTAACTGAAAGTACCCGGCGCTGCCCAATAGATTGTTGACATTGCAACATTTCCTGAGCCTGAATAGTTCAGAAAGTCAAGTTCCAGTACCATTGTTATTACTGGTATTCAGAAGGTCAAGTTTACCATCGTTGTTTGTATTCAGAAGGTCAAGTTCCGATACCATCGTGTTGCTGTAGTTCAGAAGGCCAAGTTCCGGTACCATCGTTGTCGCCGTTATTTTGAAGGTCAAGTTCCGGTACCATCATTGTTACTATTGTTCAGAAGCAAGTTCAGATGTACCCTTCAGCGTTGGATCCTCTGATCCTCAGAATGCTGACTATAGTGCTTCATCGTTGCTGTTATTGACGTTAGGATTGTCATAAGATAAGTGGCCTGTTTGTTATTGTGAACTGTGCCATTATATTGTGTAACTGAGCCTTCTTTACACATTCTTTATACACTCTGTGTTTACATGTTATTTATATGTTTATATTTCAGTGGGTTTGGTTGGGTCGGTGTCTCCTGTAGGTAATATCCCACTTAACCGATGGCCTACTGTGAGCGTTGTTTAGGGCCTATCGCGAATTTCCTGTTGTGGAAATTATCAGCGACTTTTTGTTGCTTCGCGATATTTTTTTTAAATTTAGCTGTGACGAAGTGTGTTAGCGTCGTTTTCGTATATTTTTTCTTTTCTTTAGTTTTGATTTGATTTGTTTGTATTTGTCCGCCACCTCATCCTTTCGTTTAGTTTTATACCCCTTTATGTTTATACACTGTTGTGTCATTTGTTTCGTTTGATATTTCGCAGTTATCATCACATGCTTTGTGATATTTTCTTTAGTTTCACTTTATAATTTATTTGACTTCTGCGAATGTTATCGTATTATCCTTGATGCTTGTTCTTTGTTTATGTTATTCATTGTTGTCATACGCTATATATATATATATATATATATATATATATATATATATATATATATATATATATATATATATATATATATATATATATATATATATACTTGATCATGCACTATTGGCAGTATAGTGCACTTAGAATATAGAAGTGATTATTGGTCATATTATTGTAAAGGTGATTATACAAGTTCTTTATCAAAGACTTGTCTCCCACAGAGATTGGGACAAAGTGAGGTGATTATACAAGTTCTTTATTAAAGACTTGTTCCCATTGAGGTTGGGATAAAGTAATTTATTATTTCAGGTTACTGATCTCATATTATTAGACATAATGTCTACACTACAGTACTTTATTGAGCAAGGGAAATCCCTTGGTAAGGCTGGTGAGAAATTGGAGGAATTCGCGACTACTGAATATGCCAAGACACTGAAGTCGGAAGAAAAAAGACAGAAAATGGAAAATGAGCAAAAGAAAATAGAAGCTGAGAATTTAAGATTGCAGATGCAGGCAGATGAAAGAAAATTCCAGATGGAAATGGAAAAAAAAATAGAAGCCGAGCAGAAAAAGATAGAAGCTGAGGAGAGAAAAATCCAGCTACAAATGGAGGCTGAAAGTAAAATATTAGAAAAAGAGGCTGAAAAGAAAAGATTAGAAAGAGAAGCTGAGGCTGAGAATAAAAGGTTAGAAAGAGAAGCTGAAGAGAGGAAAAGAGAAGCGGAAGAGAGGAAAGAAAAAGCAAAAATGGAAAATGATGAAAAACTCTTAGCTTTGGAGTTAGAAAAGTTGAAGTTGATGAATATGGGTAATGCTAATGATCCAAATAATCTGTCTACTTCTAATAAGATAAATGCTACTACTTACAAGGTCAAACTACCTGCTTTCAATTCTTCCAGTGACGATATAACGTTCTATCTGGATAGATTTGAACGGTCATGTGAAACTCATAAAGTAGATAAGTCACAATATGTTAATCAGTTGTCGGAGATACTTAAAGGTTAAGCTCTAAATATGTTAAGCCTGACAAGAATAATTATGATGTTGTCAGAGCAGCCTTATTAAAGAAATATCAACTTAACGAAGACGGTTATCGTCTTCGCTTCAAGACTATGTTGCCAGAAACTGGGGTAGAATTCTCAGAATTCATCTCAAAAATACGTCTTACGTTCACACGATGGATTGAGCTGTCTAAAACAGAACATACATATGAAGCCCTTGTGGACTTATTACTTCGAGACAAAGTTATGTCATCTGTCAATGAGTCTTTTCTTGCCTTTCTTCTTCTTCCTTCTTCTTTGATCCTTAGCTGCCGACCGTCAAAGCAGTCAGTGGCCATCACGCCTAGTGGCGTCTTGTAGGGCAACAACAAATTGATTCCACTTTGCTCGGTCGGTGGCCATCCTTCGTACAGTGCCCCAACTCTGGTTCATTCCCTGCATCTCAGCCTCCACAGTCCTCCGCCAGTTTGTTTTTGGTCGGCCTCTCTTTCGTTTTCCTTCAGGGGTCCAAAGCATAGCTGTTCTTGTGATGGCATCGGGGTCTCTTCTGAGGACATGACCAACCCAGCTCCAGCGTCTGCCAGCTATGATGGTGTGCATGTCCTCTTGCCTTTCTACGTGAGCGTAAACCTAAGAACATAAAAGATATGGAAGAATATTGTTGCCAGTATGTCACTGCGCACCCTCATGTAACTGTTAGCAACTCTAAAGTTAAAGAAGGTTTGCCAGTTGCTTCTGCAGCACCATATGGCCCTAACTTTCTTCGTAAATTTCAAGGTGCACAACACAGCTTTAATAGGAAGAGTAATCATAATTATGCTCAAAATCAAAGCAATCCATCACATAATGGTTCTTCTTCGAAGAACTGGAGGCGATCTGATAGTCCTCGTTATTTTGGGTCCAACAATTATAGAAACTTTACGGGAGAGGATCTCTTATCTTACATAAAGGTCTAGTAAATAATAATCCAGTCTCAGTCCTTTTTTATTCTGGATGCACTACTATCAGAGTTAAGCAAACTCTCATAGATCCTTCCTGTGCCACGGTAAAGGTGGTCAAATGTGTGACATTTGGTGGCACGCTGGAAAAAGTATAATACTGCTATCATTCACATTGCTACTCCCTTCTTTACGGGAGATGTCCACGCGTGTCTTCTACCGAATTCTATTGCGGATCTTATCATCGGTCGTATTCACGGAGTTAAGGAATGCACCCCGCAGCAGATTGCTGCTTGGGAAGAACAAAATATCCAAGCTGCCAATGCAGCAGTCACAAGAGCACAAGCTATTAATATGCCTCAAACTACACCGACTGAAAGTAATGAAGTGCATAGCCAAGATGGTCACTTGGTGATTTCGCGTGACTCTTTTATAAAACTGCAAGAAGATGATCCTTCTTTAAAAAAAATTCTTCCTTCTTGCTAAAAATGGTGATCCAAATCAGAACACAAATCGCAAATCTTGAATTACAATGAAGAATGGCATACTAGTGCGTATGGTACAAGACTCGACTACGTCTATGCATTCACAAATTCTCGTGCCCAAGAGTATGAGAGTCCAAATTCTTCAACATGCTCACGACTCTCAGTGTGCTGGACATATGGGGTTTTCCCGTACTAAGTCGAGAGTTCTTGCGGCTTTCTTTTAGCCATTTGTGAATAAAGACATACGCATTTATTGCCGATCTTGCAAAATATGTCAAGAGGTCAAATCGAGAGGTCCACGACATGCAGCACCTATCCAGGCTGCGGACATTCCTATTCGGCCGTTTCAGAAAATGGCAATATATATTTTTGGCCCTTTTAAGATCAAGTCAGCCAGAGGACATCAATTTATCCTAACATGCGTTGACATGTGCACACGTTGGCCAGAGGCTATACCTCTTAAGAGCATCTCCACTGCCGATATCGCAGACGCTCTTTGGCTGATATTTTCTCGTTTGGGATTTCCCAGAGAAATATTGTCAGACCATGCCACCCAATTAACATCAGACACTATGTCGCAAGTAATGTCTTCTCTGCATATTAAAAGGTCTCTGAGTAGTATTTGTCACCCATTGTCTAATGGGTTAGTCGAACGTTTGAATAGAACTCTCAAGAATTTACTTGGGAAGATAACTGAGGATCATCCTCAGGATTGGGACAGGGTTTTACCCGTTGCTCTCTTTGCATATAGAGAGGTCCCCAACGAACATACAGGGTTTTCTCCTTTTGAACTTATCTTTGGCGCGCGACCGCGCGGTCCTATGTCTTTGCTTCACGATCTTATAACTGCTGATAATATTAACGATGACACAAAATCTTCATATGAGTGTGTCATTGCTCTCAGGCAGAAGATTATCGAAGCATGCAAACTAGCAACTTCCTCATCCGAATTTGCTAAAGAAAAGGCAAGGCAATTTGCAAATAAGAATAGATGCCTACGACAACTTTGTCCTGGCGAGAAAGCACTTGTTTTGCTCACTTGTAGGGAGAACAGACTTCTTATTGCATGGAAAGGTCCGTATACAATAGTCTCAAGAATTTCCGATGTCGACTATGTTGTCGATATTGACGGAAAGCATAAAACCTTTCATGTAAACATGCTCACGGAATTTCATGAACGACCAGACTATTTGCAGCCAATTTTCCAAGCGACGGACGATTCTCCAGTCTTACATGGTCATTACCCATCCCTGTCGGTTATACAGGATGAGGAAACTATTTTCTCAGATGTTAATCTTCCTCTGCCAGTGATTCCACTTCATTCTACGGAATCATGGAAAAACGTTACTGTTTCTCCTAATTTATCTACTGGGGAACAGCGACAAGTCTCTTCTATGTTACAAACATTTCAGGATGTCTTTACCGATATTCCTGGACACACACATGTCATTGAACATGACATAATACTTACTGACCATAATCCTATCAGAGTCAGACCTTACCCTATCCCTATTCATTTTCAAACACAGGTCGAGAAAGAATTGGATGAAATGATACAATTGAAAATAATTGAACCATCTACTTCAGCATACTCTTCGTCCATGGTTATTGTTCGAAAGAAAGACAATAACATAAGCCTTTGCGTCGATTATCGCAAATTAAACCAAGTTGCGAAGTTCGATGCTGAACCTATGCCTCTATTAGAAGATCTACTTAATAGACTTTCTAATTCTCGATTCTTTACCAAACTCGACTTGTCGAAAGGTTATTGGCAAGTTCCTCTAACTGAACGCGCCAAACCTCTCACTGTTTTCTCAACACCTAGGGGTTTGTGTCAATGGAATTTCATGCCTTTCGGCCTTATGAACGCCCCAGCTACTTTCGTACGCATGATGCGTCGAATTCTCTCATATCGTTCAGATGTCATTGCATACTTGGACGATATCTGTCTTTTCAGTGATTCTTGGGAAGATCACTATTTGGGTTTATATGAATTACTGTCTACTCTACGCGAGCATAATTTGACTGCAAAACCCTATAAAGCCTATGTTGGGTTTAGTGAAATTTCTTTCCTGGGTCATCGTGCGTGTTGGTCATGGTCTTTTGAAGACAGAGGACCACAACACTTCTAAGATACTAAACATTTCTATTCCTAAGACGAAAAAGCAAGTACGTAGTCTCTTAGGTTTAATACAATTCTACGGAAGATTCATTCCAAATCTGTCTTCTATTATGGCACCTCTTTCAACCCTATTGAAGAAAGGGTCTCCTAATATGGTGCGCTGGTCCCAAGAATGCCAGTCTTCATTGGATCAGATTAAAAATTTATTTTCATCTCCCCCTATCTTAAGGCTACCTACTACTGAACAGACTTTTGTTCTTCGTAGTGACGCCTCATCCACTGGGATCGGGGCGGCACTAATGCAGGAGTATTCAGAAACTCTGCATCCTGTAATGTATATCTCTAGGAAACTGAATGCGGCAGAAAGGAATTACTCGGTTCTAGACCGTGAATTGTTGGCTATGGTCTGGTCAATCCTTAAGCTACAAAGATTCCTTCTTGGCGCGCATTTCATTGTGGAAACCGACCAAAAAGCTCTTACAGCTATTCAGAGTAAGAACTTGAAGAGCTCGAGATCCACTCGATATGCCATTGCTCTTCAACCTTTTCATTTCACGGTACGAGCTATCAATGGTTCGGATAATGTGATGGCAGACATACTGTCTAGATGCCCACATGACTCCACTTAACTCTTGTGTCCTAGATTTCCTGATACACATCCATACTTATGACAGTTCTTTATTATAACAATATATATTAGCACATTTGTTTTCACCTTAGAATTGTAAATTAAGTGATTTCTTTCTCTGTTACCATCTCTGGTATAACGGAGGAAGGTTTAGTTGTCACAATATAAGGGCCGAAAGTTCGCACGGCCACAGTTAATGGTTAAGAATGTATGTTTGATTACTGTATATTAGAAAATCTAACGGTTATCAAATAGAATTGTGTTATTTGTATTTTCTCAGCAAATCATTGATGTTCTGGGAGAATCTTTACATTTTGCCAACCATGACGTATTAAGATGTTCATAATTACCCTTCGGACGACACTATAGATGCGCCCGCTTAGACTATGATCTTGGACTTCATTGATCATCTACATAGTTAATATAGTATATAATATTGTATTAAAGCAGATATTACATTTTAAAATGATGTAACCTTTTGTTGTCAAAGCGATTATATCACTTATATATACTGCGGTACATTAAGATAATGACACCACTGGTTTTTTGATGATTTTTTTGTCATTGCTAAACATGGAAATAAGGTACTTGATGTGATATATAAAATTATCTTTTGCTTGCATTGTAACATTGCCAGCACTGTAGTGTACGTTGGGGGCACCTCCCTGGATATGTGTATACTTAGAGAAATGCTTTCTCTAATGTTCTGAGATATATTCTCACTTGACGCTCCATGCGTCGAGTTAGCCTCACATTAGACGTCATATTTATTTGTGATAGTGCGTTATGAGCCTGTTGTATCTTGCTCTTGGATGTATTTCCAAAAAAAAAGTGTTTCTTTTTTTTCCGGGGGGTGGGGGGGGGGGGGGGGGCCGGTAAACTGTTGCGGACAGTTTCGCTGTGTTTATAGTCTGTTAAATGTACCTGTTTAAGTTTGGAGACATTATTTGTTAGATTCTTGATCTAAGGGGAGTTACTCATTTTTTACTTGGGTTGAAGTCAACAGTGGTTGTTATCCCACTTGTCTTTTAACCTAGTGGTCTAATTTTAGGACCGATATCTTGTTACCTGACCATATAGGGCTCGAGTGGTCAGTCTTTCCTGGAATGTTTCAGATCACCCTACCTGAGCCTAACTCAGGGGTCTTGCGTCTCACGACGCCTGCGCAAGTTTTTTGTGGCGCGTTAAGGAAGTCTGTTTGTTAAGGAGTCGAGCTGCAGTTTTCAAACGGTCAAGACGTTTTGGCGTCTTCGATCTGGCTTTATGCCTGGGGAAGGAAAGTCCTCTGTGTGTGACCAAGATGTCTAAAGATTGTTTCCCCATGTTGTATTCTATGCGCCTAGGAGGCGAGTGTGTTTTTTTGGTGTTTATTCTGAAGGGATGTCAAGGTAAATTATCCTTCAAATCATTTTCCTCTATTGCCAGAATCATGAATAACATTTGTTACCAGCTTAGTGACTTTTCCCTGGGCGGGAAAGAGTCCATTGAGAATACTAGAATTTGAGCTCACGAAGTATGCTGACATTGTATGTATCGGGTCTGTGAATGCCCGAAGAACTTTATATTCGTTGAATCCCGCTATTCCGGCGGTACCACTTTGGACAAGGTCTGACATACCTTGTTTGTCCAAGGAATCATAGAGGACACTGTATTTAGGGGCCCGCCATATTTTGCGGCCTGCTGTATACTAGAAAATGTATCTGACTTGCTGGTGTCAGAAGAGAGTTGGTTTGAACTCATATATTTGAAGACCCGCTGGCAATGCGGGGTATTTTGCTGTAGCTGAAGAAAAAGGGATAGATTGAGGTCAGCATCATTTACGCACAGCTTACTGATGGACTGTTGATGCAAACTGTACTGAACTGTTGTTATGCTTACGATGTCCTGAGTTTTGTCAAATGACTGTATTTATATTGATGTCGGCGTCCCTTGTAATCGTACTGCATTAAAGTGTTGAAAACGTCAGAGGTGTTACCAAGCTCCATGACTTTCTACGTTGTGGTGCAAGAGTGTATTGTCCAGTAGATGACTGTCTCCCACGAACCTTCACACACCCATTCGCACTCTTTGATGTCTACTCACGCACCATTACTGTAACACTTCAACACTAGGAAGTCAAGATTGAATGTCAACATTATGGCGGCCAACCAGGGCCTACAACATTTAGTATGAACCTACTGTTACCATGAATACAGGACATTACATCTATGGTGGCCAACGAATCGACCGTTAACAATAACCCACATATGTATTACATTATATCGGGTTTTCTTTCACTAAACTCTACATTGTATCCGATTTTCTTTCTAAAATAGTAGTTACCCTCCTTCAGTCATAACTGACTATGGGACTGCTCCCCATGAGGTGACAGTCCTCAGTCGTTTTTTTTTCCCTGGTGTTCCTGTGTGCGTGTTCTTTTCTCTTCTGCTTGTTGTGAACCTGTTAACTGCTCCTTCCTGTGTTGTGCCGATACTGTAGGGCGAAGCTGGAGTGTCCTTTCTTTCTCGGCATCCGATCTCCCAACCCAGGAGATCAGGGGGAATCTCCTAACCCAGGAGATCAGGGGGATCTCCCAACCCAGGAGATCAGGGGGGAGTATGACATCATTAGGAACTAGGAACCACTGGTTCTGAAAAATAAATTGTCCATCACTTACATTACCCTCTACTGGGAGCGAACCCGGTACCTTTAGAATTAGAGGAGGACGCCATACCTCTTAGCCACTCCTACCCCTTCCCCGCCTTGCAATCTGTTTATGGATCTGTAGGGATACAAGTTGCACGGATTTGGACTCTGCATGTTTCTGCCCATGGATGTCTTTGTCTTGAGTATAGTTCAGGCACGGATTTGGACTCTGCATGTTTCTGCCCATGGATGTCTTTGTCTTGAGTATAGTTCAGGCACGGATTTGGACTCTGCATGTTTCTGCCCATGGATGTCTTTATCTTGAGTATAGTTCAGGCACGGATTTGGACTCTGCATGTTTCTGCCCATGGATGTCTTTGTCTTGAGTATAGTTCAGGCACGGATTTGGACTCTGCATGTTTCTGCCCATGGATGTTTCTGTATAGTTCAGGCACATTTGGACTCTGGATGTCCCCATTTGTCTTTATCTTGAGTATAGTTCAGGCACGGATTTGGACTCTGCATGTTTCTGCCCATGGATGTCTTTATCTTGAGTATAGTTCAGGCACGGATTTGGACTCTGCATGTTTCTGCCCATGGATGTCTTTATCTTGAGTATAGTTCAGTATAGTTCAGGCACGGATTTGGACTCTGCATGTTTCTGCCCATGGATGTCTTTATCTTGAGTATAGTTCAGGCACGGATTTGGACTCTGCATGTTTCTGCCCATGGATGTCTTTGTCTTGAGTATAGTTCAGGCACGGATTTGGAATCTGCATGTCTTTTCTTGAGTATGCCCATGGATGTCTTTGTCTTGAGTATAGTTCAGGCACGGATTTGGACTCTGCATGTTTCTGCCCATGGATGTCTTTATCTTGAGTATAGTTCAGGCACGGATTTGGACTCTGCATGTTTCTGCCCATGGATGTCTTTGTCTTGAGTATAGTTCAGGCACGGATTTGGACTCTGCATGTTTCTGCCCATGGATGTCTTTGTCTTGAGTATAGTTCAGGCACGGATTTGGACTCTGCATGTTTCTGCCCATGGATGTCTTTGTCTTGAGTATAGTTCAGGCACGGATTTGGACTCTGCATGTTTCTGATTTGTCTTGAGTATAGTTCAGGCACGGATTTGGAATCTGCATGTTTCTGCCCATGGATGTCTTTGTCTTGAGTATAGTTCAGGCACGGATTTGGACTCTGCATGTTTCTGCCCATGGATGTCTTTGTCTTGAGTATAGTTCAGGCACGGATTTGGACTCTGCATGTTTCTGCCCATGGATGTCTTTGTCTTGAGTATAGTTCAGGCACGGATTTGGACTCTGCATGTTTGTGCCCATGGATGTCTTTGTCTTGAGTATAGTTCAGGCACGGATTTATTCTTCCTCTTTACTTTGGTGATTTATTTCGTAGTATAAATCCAGCAACCTGTGGTAGATGAAGCTACCGATCACGCTAAGTGGCGATGCTCCCTTCGGCTCCATTGGGCGAAAAGAAGCTCTCACAACAAGCAGAAGAGAAAAGAACACGTCGAAAGGATTAAAAGGAAAAGATTAATTGAGGGCTATCACCTCATGGGGCGCATTACCAAAGTCAGTTATGACTGAAGGGGGGCAACTACTACTTTAGAAAGAAAATCAGATACAATGTAGAGTTTAGTGAAAGAAAACCCGATATAATGTAATACATATGTGGGTTATGTTGTAGGCTTTAGAGAAAGAAAATAGGATATAATGTAATAAATGTGTGGACAGTCCTCTTGAGAAAGAAAATCCGATTTAGGTATCTGAAGGGGCTACTAAAAAAAAAAAAAAGCACTAAATCTCGCGATCTTTGTTTTCTATCACGTGTTCAACATGTGCCTGTTGTCAAATATTAAGATACATTTGTACATGAAAGTTTACCAGAGTGGAAACAAACAAATAGCAGAAAACCTATCTGTTTTTTATTTATTGTGAAAAGAAGCAGGATAATTTTAAAAAAACAAACAAATAATGTAAACAACAAATGTGTGTGTTTATTGTACAAGGCAGCCATCACTTTTGTCAAGAAAGGTAATTTTGAGGGACATTTTAAAACTGTTCATTTAAAAATTAATACTATTTTCCACCTGACTCTGGAGACATGATTTTATTATGTTACATCTTCAGAGAGATCAGTGTATCCAAAGTATATCACCACAGCTCCTGGGTTACCTACTGCTGCTCTAGAACATAGTCCACATTTCGGATTCTTTGAATCGGATTTTTGTCAGCACTTCTGATCATTGTTAACATCAGGGTTTCTTAACTGGAGTTTCATAGAACCCTAGTGGTTTCACGAGAGGTCGCTAATGGTTCAGCGAAAGGTTATGATTTATATTTTAAAAGAAAAAGAAAAAAAGGGGAAAAAAAGAGATTAATTTCAAGAAAGGTAAGTTGAGCTTACTTGACTACTTTTTTTTTTTTTTAAGTATGGTTGGCTAAAAAGTCATTTTTAGTTTTAAATAGGGAAGAAAACTAATCTTGCACATACCTTATTTCATTCGCATCTTGTAGAGCAGAAAATTTGTGATAACATTTTTATGCCTATTTGCATTATTATATTTACAACATACTGATCTTGCTAAGTACCGTGAACTGTAGATATAATTATTGTTATGCTGGGGTTCCCTGTTACCTGAAAATTATTTTAAGGGTCCCTCCAGGATAAAAAGATTGAGAAATGCTGGTTCATATATTTATTACATTGTATCAGCCAATGAGGTAATATTGACGATGTAAACTCTGGACCACCCATGTGTTACCGTGGCCCGAAAGAGGAGCAAAGAATAGTAACACTGTACTCTACCATGCATGTCGTAAAAGCGACTAAGGAGGATTGGGTATGGGGCTGGTTACCCCATCCCGCAAAAATCGTTTTACCAAAAAACTTCAACAAACTTCAAACTCTGGATAGAAACCAAGTTCAAGACAAGACCATGAAAGACTTAACAAAAAATGTTCCGAGAAACACATCTCAGAAGGAATCCTCCACTTCTCCTCACCTTCATCGCTCCTCAACTAACACCTCACAAGTTCCTCATGCAGAAAGCCTGGGCCAAAACACGTCTTGCGCCCTTGCAGTGTCTCTTGCTGTAACAAATCGTGTTGTATGGTAACTTTGCCTGTATCATTTATAGCACAATTGCATTTCCTACTTTAGGACCCAGCGGCTCATATATGACCCATCATATATGTCTCAGTGATAGGTGTATAAAAAAAAGCACGTATTAACACCCATTGGGTCAAACATGGGTCATTTCTTAAAAGCAAGTGAACGGTTTTCAAGTTTATATAAAAAGTTAGATTCTAAAATACGTATTCAGTCTTAGAAACTTGAAAGTTAGATTCTAAAATACGTATTCAGGTTTACAAACATGAACGTTAGCTTTTAAAATACGTATTCAGGTTTACAAACATGAACGTTAGATTCTTAAATACGTATTCAGGTTTACAAACAAGAACGTTAGATTCTTAAATACGTATTCAGTCTTAGAAACACGAGTAAAGTAAAACATTTGGTGTTTAATTGAAGAAGATCTTGGGCATTTAATAAGTTAAGACTGCTATTTGTTTGGGAGACTAAACAGTTTGAGCAAAGATTTTCCCATGACATGCTGAGTAACTGTGAGCATCTGAATTGTGTTTCCTCTCTTTCTCTGTTCTACTCTCTTTCTCCACAAATTCCACACGCTGGAATGTTAAGCTCACAAATATATTAATACTTGCTCTCGGCGCCGCTGTACCTACACCGCTGATAGGGTTAATGATCACTTGATAAAAAGACAGAAGAAGCAACGAAAGAAATTTTCAAGAGATTGTCTGCTTCTTGTGAGTAAAAGGCATTATATAATCTAATGTTTCACCAGGCAACGACAGCGATGCAATTTTTTTTTTTTTTTTTTTATATTTGCATCCGCCTGCATGTTTTGATATACTTCTGCTGTGTGTAGACAGAACGAGATAAGCGCTTGCCTACCAGCTGATTTCGTTTCCAAAAGTGTAGAATGTTATTTTCATTCTTAGGCCAATATTGCCG
The DNA here is from genome assembly GCA_024509875.1 of Oreohelix idahoensis. Taxonomy (NCBI): domain Eukaryota; kingdom Metazoa; phylum Mollusca; class Gastropoda; order Stylommatophora; family Oreohelicidae; genus Oreohelix; species Oreohelix idahoensis. The sequence goes on from JAMPIV010022885.1 coordinate 131,591, forward strand.
ATAACACAGTCGGGGAAATACGTTTACGTCCTGGGCAGAGGCGTAGCTGTAGTGTAAAGGGACACCCGGGCACAAATTACGCAGGATACTCCTTTGAAAATGAGGTCAACAGCTATGAGCAATATACGACAAATCTGTATAAAAAATGTGACTACTTACTTCATCATCATCGTTACTCTTTAGTTCCTCCCAGGTTTGATTTGGTTCTAACTTCATTGCACGCGGACAACTCCATCAACGCCATCAATGCTTCGATCTCCTCCCTTAGATCACACAAGGGGGATTTCAGCACAGTGCATTCCAGTGTACGTATGTAGTAATCACACATTCTAAGTTCATCCAGGATCAAAGGCTTCCAACAGCGTTGTCTCAGATCCTCCTGCTCCATGTCATCGGCTCAATATCTTTCTATATCTTATTTATCCCTTACGTTTCTGACTGCGGAAACTGGGATATACGTATACGGCAAAGTTCCCTTCCGACTACAATCTTCCTGGGTGTACTCGGTGCTGGGGCAACCTGGGCGTGCCCTGTCCTGTAAAGCCACGATTTTTAGGCAGAAAATTGTTCGTGGCTCGATTGTTAGGCTGTTATCCTTACACCCCGATGCTCTATTTAAGGAAGACGTGGCTCCGGTTGATTTTGTTGCTGTCTAACAAATTGGTCAAACAACTTAACATCTGCTTCTCTTTTGGCTCACTGGTATGTAGAAAGATTCATCCAGGGGGTTTCTTACAGCTTGTGGACTGTGTAAGTCAAGTTTATCTATATATATATACGTTTACATGTAGGCTTTCTTGTGCTTTATATATTTTTAAAAGGGTGAACGTACAGATAATGCCGTAGGGTGAAGTGGCCGGTTCCCTTCCTCGCTGCCTTTGCCTTCCCTAAATCATGAGCAGATCCAGGTACTCATTTACAGCAGGGTAGCATGAAGCGTGAAGCTACCAGGTTTCGAACCCGATAAGTTTGCCTAGCGAAGAAACATCTCTAACCAATCTGCCATTCGACGCTCTTGTATTTTATATACATTGAATAAATATTGGTTGTAAATATATCTTCGTGTTCTAGTACTGTATAGAAGACACGAGGTGATGCGATTTCTGTTTGATTTTCGAGTAGCTTGTATGATGTGTAAGTCACGATAGTCCATGCATCTTTGTTTCTGTAGGCCTCCATGTACCTTGTATATCTTGTTGCTCTAGTGAAGTGACGGGGTTGTGGAGTCGACCAAAAAATGTTCTCTCAGGCTCCTACAATTGTAGAAGTCCTACTCCGACTACATTCTTTTACTAGTCATTTGACATTAAATTCTGAGTAGAAGTCAGGACTGATGGTTCTCAACATTTCTACAACCACAACCTAAATTTCAGTTAGGGAAACTGGCGACCCATGAACCAAAATTGAGAAGTAAAAATGAATTATAGGAATTCAGCCAAACAGAGAGCAAGAAAAACAAATGACTTAAAACACAGAGCAAGAAAACCAGGAACTTAAAACTTAGAGCAAGGGAAATAAGGCATTTAAAGCTTAGAGCAAGGGAAACAAGGCACTTAAAGATTATAGCAAGGGACGCCATCCATCGACATGTTTCCCAAATTTGGGTTGTGACCCACATTTTGAAAATCACTGATTCCAAGAAAGAGCAAAATAGACGATGTACTGTTTTCTATACATTTTCTTTATAAAGTTGTAACAGTTTCCTATATCATATTGTTCTTTACATTTGCTCCATGAGTTCCTTCCTCCTCTCGTGTCATCAGGAAAACGTGATCTTTTCTATCCATAACTTCCAGTCACCACTGCTATTTATCAGTTCTAAGTTTGACCTTTTTCTAGGCTATGTTGATTAACCGTGAACATCTTCTCTCTATTGTACTTTCTCTCTCCATAATTTTCTGTCCGTCATGCTATTTGTATATGCTCTGTTTTTTTTTAAAAGTTTTTCACATGCCTTATTGAGAAACTGTGAGTATCTTAGTACTCTCTCTCTCTCTCTCTCTCTCTCTCTCTCTCTCTCTCTCTCTCTCTCTCTCTCTGTAATATTTTCTCTCCCCAACTCTCTGCATATACTGCTGCATCTATTGCTATTTATCAGCTATGTTACTTTTGTTTTATATTTTTTCTCATACCATATTGAGTAGCTGTAAATATCTGAATATTTTTTGCTCTCTCTGTAGCACTTTCTCTCTCCAGTTTACTGTCTCTACTATTATTTATCAGCTCAGTTTTTGAATTTGTACCATGCCATATAGAGCAGCTGTGAGAATCTTAGTATCTTCTCTCTCTCTATCTCTATAGTACTTTCTTTCTCCATCTTCCACAATTTCCTGCACCAACTGCTCTTTACTTTCTTTCCTTTCCCCTCACGAAGACCTTGTGGCCGCAACGTTGGCTATTTTCTTTGTCTTTTGTCCTCGTAAGACGAATCACCTTTTTTCGATTTTATTTCATACCCACCCAACTGCTCTTTATCAGCCTTGTTTTTTTTTAATTTTCCCCCTCCCCCCCCCCCCCCCCCCCCCCCCCCCCCCCCATTTTGAGTATCTAGCAGCTGTGAGTATCTATCTTTCGTCTATATAGTATTATCTCCATTCTTTTCACACATTCCTGTCCCTACTGATATATATCAGCCACTGCAGCCGATCTTAACTGCGAAGATGGCACCTCATTTTTCACCACATATAAAAAATATCTTCTCCTTCAGATGCAGTGCTGGCACAGGCGATCATGTTTGTCCAGAGCTTCCGATCCCCGTTGATGCTTTTGAATTCAGTTGTCGACTCATTTTTTTAATGCCATGATTGTTTAACTCAAGGTCATCGATGCGGAACTGGTGGCAAGAACCAGATAAAAGCTAGTAGAACAAAATATGAGACAATGACGCTGGCGAGGGATAGGCCATACACTGAGGACACCTGTTGACAGCATTACCAGACAATCTTTGTTCTGGAATCTCCAGGGTAAGAGAAATAGAGGTAGAACCGAAGAACACACGGAGAAGAGAACTGGAGACAGGAATGAAAATGATGAGAAAGGCACGATAAGATCGTCAGCAGATAGCAGACGACAGGAGAACTTGGCAAGTGTTTCTTGAAGGCATATGCTCATTGGGGAGCTGGGGGTATTGATCGATATCTTTGCTCAGCACCCCGGGTTATCAGCTGCAAATACTTTTTCTATCTGGCTGCCAGTTCAAGCTACTGTTTGTTGCCAACCCACATATCTTCATTGCTACTGCCAGGTATTTGCCTTTGATAATTGAGCTATCTCAACGCTGTTAAGTTGGGGGTCAGAGTGGCTCAGAGATATGGCGTCCGAGTCAAGAGGTAAAGGGTTCGAATCCCAGTTGAGGGATTATAATTTAATGAAATATTTTTTTTCACAACCAGTGGTCCTAATTACGTCATACTCCCCCCCTGTTCTCATGGGTAGTGATGGCGAAAAAATAGGAGGTCCCGTGTGCAAGTTGCGCACGTTAAAAATCCCACGGCAGTTGGAAATCGTAAAGAGTAGGCTTATCAGGCCGCTGCCCTGTCAAAATTTAAATATTAGGAAACCTACCCACCACAATAATACTTAAAGAATGTGTGATTCCTATACATTATATACACACATTGGGATTCTCGCCGGTGCTACGGAGTTCGTGCACTGCGCTGAGATCCTCCTTGTGTGATCTAAGGGAGGAGCTCGGGGCACTGATGGCGTTGTCCGTGTGCAATGAAGATAGTCCTTAAAAACCATACCAAACCAAACGCTATTAAGTTCTTTATGTTTCACTTTACCTCAGTGTCGCCAGTGTAGTCTATAAAGACAAGCGTAAGTCCAGGGCCGGCTCTACCGATAATGCTATCTTCTCCTACAAAGGCACTAAAAGTGGTATTTCTTTAGGGACGTCAGTACAATTTATTCGCTTGGTCGAAACCAACGAGGAAATATTTCCGGCGTGGCTGAACGACGAGAGACGGGAATTAATTAACTTGGCGTGGGAATCATAAATTTATTTTTTTATCGACCATTCTATGTTGGCGGCTCGAATGTTTCAGTTGTTTTCGAGTGTGTATTCAAGGAAGTTGATTTTGCTCAGTAATAGTGTGCTATGTGTTACAGTGATAAATAAGTTTTTTAAACGTTTTATGGAAATTAGTACAGTGCTTCAGCCTCCATTCATTACTAAATAATACATTTTATTGTAGGGTTTATTAAAACAGTTTTAATATTCAAATAGATATAATGTCCGATAAAAGAAAAAAAACTATCCGGTGCCGAATATCGGAACGGAAACTGGAAAAAGAACGCGGTATTCAAAAACATAGCGGGGCTTTACATAAATATCTAAAAACTGAAACTGCTGATGTAGGACAGAAGAAAATAAGCAAATGTAGTGAAACAAATGATTCTGAGCTCATGGCAAGTACTTATAACTCGGACCCCAGTAACCTAGATATTACTAACAATGTCGAAAATGAGACTGATTTGACCGTTTCCAATTCCAGAGATTTAAGTGATGAACTTGAGAGGTACACTGATCCGGCAAGATGGAATCCTTCTTTAAGCGATACCGAAAGACTGGAAATCGTAAAAAAAAGGCCTGCCAGAGAGACCAAAAAATGAGTTCGTTTTTCCGCACAGCTCTAATGGTCGGAAATGTTCACTAAATTTTTACACTAGGGAGCTAAGCAATGGAGAACATATTAATCGATCATGGTTAGTGTATTCAAAAGAAAAAGATTCTGTATTTTGTTTCTGCTTTAAGTTGTTTTCCTGTAATAAAATGTCACTCACTACTGATGGCTATAATGATTGGGGTCATTTGTATGTGTATCTTAATGAACACGAACAATATAAAAACCACTTGGAGTCCCATACACGGTGGATTGAATTATCGTCCAGGCTTAAATCAGTACAGACAATTGATTCAATGCAACAAAAGTTATTAAATTCAGAACTTCTGTGGTAAAACGTGTGTGTAAACCCACTTCTTAGTTAAATCACTATGTCGAGATACAAATATCCCTCAGCCAATCAACAAGCAACGTTCACCAGTCTCTGAGCCAGAATAAGCCCTGTTTTTTACACGGATGGTAAGTATACGCATATAACCAAAACTTAACCAACTAAAAGAAAACCAACTGGAATATAACCAAAACAGTCCTTGTTAGGACTCAATCTATTGTCTCACATAACTTCAGTCTATTGCCTCAGATAACTCCAACCTGAAATATAACCAAAACAGTCCTTGTTATGACTCAATCTATTGTCTCACATAACTCCAATCTATTGTCTCCTATAACTCCAACCTGATATATATAACCAAACAGTCCTCGTCTCATATAACTCCTATCATCAGAACACAACAATATTGTTAGGATATGTGTTACCAGCCAGTATAGCACTTGTCAGAGAGGGCCTGGTATATTATAGGGGGAAGGAAATGGTTGTATCACACCTAGGTGTACATATTATTGGATGTATTCATGTATTGAATTTATATTATTGGATGTATTCATGTATTGAATTTATATTATTGGATGTATCCATGTGTTAATTTATCAGAAAGAATGTTTTGCAAGTAGACACCTGTCTTGTCTCGCTATTGCTAAATCATACTGAGCCATGTTGTCATTCATCCTACATGCAGACACCTGAGACACGCTCATCTCATACACAATAGAAATAGGTGGGCTTGAGGACAGAAATTAGCCCCTATTTTTACTTGTTACAGGTTTTATTCGTGTCATCAAACCTGAGGTCGTATGTCCAGTCAATCCAGCTGCCTGGAACTTCGCAGGAGCACAGTGAATGCACAGGAGCTACATCTTTAGTCCCCTCAGTCTTGGGTGGGCTAACGAAACGATCATCAGCGGGTGTTGTGTGCAAGAAATTAAGGACAGAACTGTTTCAAGAGATGAGTACACATTAGTACCATTTCTGTCAGCAATTGTGAGCATTTAACTGTCAAGGACGAAAAACTGAGTAGCATAGCAAGAGACAAAAATAACAGCATAGCTGATAAATTTTATATACTTAATTAACAGCACAGCTGATATAAATTTGTTTCCTATAATTGGAAAACTTGTTGTTATATATATATATATATATATATATATATATATATATATATATATATATATATATATATATATATATATATATATATATATATATATATATATATATATATATACTGCTCAAAAAAAGTTAAAGGCCACTTTCAATTTTTAGGTCATTTTAACTATGCTGTTTTTTTTTAAAACCTGAACACTCAGTCAAAAAAGTCTTGCTACATTTTGTTGTATGCTTAAACAATGTTTGTTAATCTGACAATAAATCAAATCTGTGTTACGTGTGTGTACCTCCAAGGTCAATCAAATGCACGTGGTGGAAAGGGAAATAATGCATGTTTGAAAATGCTTCCTATGGCAAAGCCTGTTGATAACATTGCTGAAATTTGCTTTTCACGTGCAAGTCGTGACTATGATGAACACATTTCACCCACTTTTTGGAAGGAACGGGCAATGGGTATGTTTGTAACATTTACCATTTTAGCCATTGCTCAGCGTGTCTTGCCGTCTTGTGGTAGACCTTGGACGTCCTGACCTACGTTGTTCTGCGACACTGCCGGTTGCATTATAACGATCACACAGAGTTTGTATGACAGAGTGGGCAACTCCTAATCTCCTAGCAACTTCTCGCAGCCCTACATCATCCTGCAGCCATGCCATCGCTCTCCATCTGTCAACATTGGTCAAGCGTCTTAGCTGAGCCATGGCTAAAATGGTAAATGTTACAAACATACCCATTGCCCGTTCCTTCCGAAAAGTGGGTGAAATGTGTTCACTATAGTCACGACTTGCACGTGAAAAGCAAATTTCAGCAATGCTATCAACAGGCTTTGCCATAGGAAGCATTTTCAAACATGCATTATTTCCCTTTCCACCACGTGCATTTGATTGACCTTGGAGGTACACACACGTAACACAGATTTGATTTATTGTCAGATTAACAAACATTGTTTAAGCATGCAACAAAATGCAGCAAAACTTTTTTGACTGAGTGTTCAGGTTTAAAAAAAAAACAGCATAGTTAAAATGACCTAAAAATTGAAAGTGGCCTGTAACTTTTTTTGAGCAGTATATATATATATATATATATATATATATATATATATATATATATATATATATATATATATATATATATATATATATATATATATATATATATATATATATATATATATATGTGTGTGTGTGTGTGTGTGTGTGATGGGGTGGGCGAGATGATGATGATGATTATGTTGTGATTGTGATATCACTCTCTTGTCACACTCGCACCGACCCGAACAACAATAAAACTCTTGATTCTAGAGGCAGGGGCTATATTTATTTTTACAGCCCATTCAGTGACAAAGCAAACATTAAACAAATAAACTAGCGAACATAACAAAACGAAACTAAACAAAACACCCAACAGTGCCCGATGCTAATCTGAAGAAGCAAACAAAGCACAGAATAGTTAAAATCATAATATAATACTGAATGAGAAACACCACGCTCTCACCTGTCAAACTGTCCTACGCCGCCACCTGACACACTCAACTATCACACACACACACACACTCATGTGTGTCATCCAATGCGACTAGTAAGGTGTTGTGCGTGGGGCTGGCAATCTCACCATATAACACAGGTTGCTACGGAAACCACTACTGCAAGAGCACACACTCAGCTATCACACACACACACACTCATGCATGTCGTCCAATGCGACTAGTATGGTGTTGTGCATGGGGCTGGCAACCTCACCATGTAACACAGATTGCTACCAAAACCACTACTGCCCTAGCATATGAATACTTAATATGGAGGGAAACCACACTGTTGGCCCCATGCTCCCTCAGGAGCGGAGAAGAGAAATATATACCTTGAAGTGAGCCCACGTGCTCTCACAACCATTCCTCACATAACCATAATTAAATAATCATAAAATGGACATAAAAAAATACTATCTCAGTAATGAGAATAAGCTACTACCTCGTAACCGATCCACATCAGTATTCGCTACTGCATTCTGAAGCATGTCGTATGTGACGACTGGTGCGCCTGGCAACAAGCGTATATGACCACTGATGAGACTGGGAATCTCATCACATGAAATACATCGTTACCGAAACAAATCACTGCCATAGCAATTTTAGCATAAAAATGCTTCTTGTCGGCTTGTGATAGACACCAGTCACATTGGTGTTTCCATGCTCCGCCGGGAGCAACCAGAGAAACACATGTCTCAACAAAGGAGTGGCCTCGCGCTCTCCAGAAATCTAAATACATATTCTCACCTCACAGTAACCCATAAAATATACAGTAGAATTATGATAAGTAGGCTATCGTGAAATACACTCAATTACTTTTACATCAAAGAAATAAAATAATTACTCTTGACTTTAACAAAACTGGCATTAACACGAAAGCTATCTCTTTCCTTTACTGGGGAAAATTATCTTATCCTGCTTCCCACCCCCGTCTCAATTCACCCAATATAAAACTGGCGTTTTCTTTATACACACGCGTGGTGACGCGCCGCCTTTCATGACCACGTGGTGCTATCTTGATATTTTGCTAACAAGCCAATATCATCTAAATTCAAGTAATAGATGCTTCTCTGTCCAGTTTCATGTATAAAACACTCTCCTACTAAATTTGCCCGGTCTGATGATGACATAATTGCTCTAAACTCTCACATCTGTGATTTGGGCTAAGCATTGCCTCATAATAAAACCTATCCAGACATTATTTTCACTCAATTATATTTCAAGACTAAATCATAATGTCCTAAAAAGACATTTCCTTTGGAAACACATCTATCTATATCACTCAACATTAAAACAGACTCGTGCTGAATATAATTTCAGACTTCTAGAAAACTAACGCTAATTTAGATTAACTCACGTGTATCATGTCTTTGTTCCCCTTCTACCGACACAGGGCTAGCCTAACTTCGTATCTCTCTCGTCTTGTTTGTTATCTCTTCTGGACTGATACTTCTGAAAGGTCGCTGCTGGCCTTCGTATGCTTTATATAGACTGCTAAGCCTAAACACCCAACTTAGTCCGCGCGCGCCGTAATCGCGCTACTTAAATAACACTCGCGATATATTGCTTTAGGAATAGCGAAAACACAAATAAAACCTACAGCTATTATCAAATAACACAATTCTACACCACAACTATATGTAGGCTTTATTGTGGCCTCATTAATATCTTCTACTTCATCAATCTTGAAGAATTTACATCTCAGCATGCTTCGCGCACTTCTAAAATACATGGGCGATAAATCTGCCCAAAAACAGGTAGGGGGCGGGCGTCTCCTTTTCGGCCCCATCACACATCTCCCTCCTGATTTTGTTGTCGTCCCGACAACATCACTACCTCCGACACTTCTGTCGAAATCTCTTAGATCGTTGGTGCTGCGTTTGATTATTTCTCAGCGGCGATGTTTTGGGCTCAGATTCTGTATTCGGTACAACTCGGCTGGGGACCCTCTTGGTCGTTATGTCCCCAGTTGTACGTTGTCGGGCTGGCAGTTGCTGTGGTCTAGAAGACTCGCACACCTGTGCCGCATCGCTGCCTGCCCGTGACGTCTGCCTGTCAGTGCTTGTAGCTGTCGAATCTGTAGGGGGATTGCTTCTGACGTGCTTGACACTCGTTTTGTGTAGACGGTGGCTTACATTCCCCACAGTCTGCTTTTGATGTGTCTCCTCCTCTGAACCTTGACTTGCACTCCCTCCTCTCTGCTTAAGACGAGTTTCCTCCCCTAACCGACTACCAATCTTCTCGGCGCCCTTAGGGTGACAGTTGTCACGGTCATCTCTTGGCTTGCACCCGGAAGGAAACCTGGTTGTGGTAGCACGTCTCGGGAAAGAGCTCTTTGAGGGACAGGCGGCTATCAAATGTTCAGTTGACTTGCATCGAAAACATCTCTTCGGAAGCGGGCCTTGAGGGCACTTGGCTGCCATGTGGTCTGACAAGTCTCCACAATTGTAGCATCTTATCTTTCTGGGCTTCCTCTGTGCCATGGGTCGCTTTCTGCTGCCCTTACACTCTTGACCGCCAATGCCGCATACATAAATTGCTTCCATGCCCTGGACCGATGGTTTGCTGTCAAACTCTACTCTCTCATTTCTCGCCAGACTCCGGAATCCCTTTCTGAAGATCTTGGTCTGATGTACAAATACGTCAATACCTCCATCATCTGGCGTGATGAATCCCCATCCCCTGCGGACACTGTACCACTTGCAAACTCCTTTTCGCCTTGTCGGTGCAGCTGCACTGGTCGGTACTGTCAGCTCACTGCTTTCGTTAACAACAGCTTGACTCTCACATACCAGAACATGCACCTCCTCGTCGTGCTTTGGCTGTTTTCGCGGACACACCCCTTCGTCTTGCGTTGGCTGTTCCCGCGGCTGGCATGGTGCTCTCTTTCTCTGCACCTCCTCTTGCGCTGGCGAACTGGCCTCTGACATCTGTGCTATCTGGGACTTTAGGAAGGATAATTCTGCTCTGAGTGCCTCCTCCTCCTTCTTAACTTCTGCACTTGATATCTGGACCAGTGTCTCAGGCTTTTTACTTTCACCATAAACAGTATATTCCCAAGGGAAATTCCTGTTCACCTCACTGACTTGTGGTTGCTCGCTGTAGGCTTTTTTTGACAATTTCCAGTAACTGCTCAGGGCTGGCCTTGGCTCCGCCATGTATCCGTAATTCTCTAGATACCCATTTCGTAACATTGTTCCATATCATGTCTAACTTGTCTTCTGCACAAAAAGGCGCCACCTTCCACGCGGCTTCCACATCTCCCACAAACTCTTGCCAAGTGGGCCTCCCCTCTCCACTAAACAACCTTATCTCTGGCTCCTTCACGTACAATATCTTCACAGGCGCATTAGCCATCTTGCTGCAGGAATGCACTGCTGGGTGTTTATACTATTTGTTCGTCTGCTGTTTGCTCAGTGTCACTGTCTGCCTTATCCTGCCGACGACGCCAATTGTGATGGGGTGGGCGAGATGATGATGATGATTATGTTGTGATTGTGATATCACTCTCTTGTCACACTCGCACCGACCCGAACAACAATAAAACTCTTGATTCTAGAGGCAGGGGCTATATTTATTTTTACAGCCCATTCAGTGACAAAGCAAACATTAAACAAATAAACTAGCGAACATAACAAAACGAAACTAAACAAAACACCCAACAGTGCCCGATGCTAATCTGAAGAAGCAAACAAAGCACAAAATAGTTAAAATCATAATATAATACTGAATGAGAAACACCACGCTCTCACCTGTCAAACTGTCCTACGCCGCCACCTGACACACTCAACTATCACACACACACACACACACACTCATGTGTGTCATCCAATGCGACTAGTAAGGTGTTGTGCGTGGGGCTGGCAATCTCACCATGTAACACAGGTTGCTACGGAAACCACTACTGCAAGAGCACACACTCAGCTATCACACACACACACACACACACACTCATGCATGTCGTCCAATGCGACTAGTATGGTGTTGTGCATGGGGCTGGCAACCTCACCATGTAACACAGATTGCTACCAAAACCACTACTGCCCTAGCATATGAATACTTAATATGGAGGCAAACCACACTGTTGGCCCCATGCTCCCTCAGGAGCGGAGAAGAGAAATATATACCTTGAAGTGAGCCCACGTGCTCTCACAACCATTCCTCACATAACCATAATTAAATAATCATAAAATGGACAAATACTCTCAGTAATGAGAATAAGCTACTACCTCGTAACCGATCCACATCAGTATTCGCTACTGCATTCTGAAGCATGTCGTATGTGACGACTGGTGCGCCTGGCAACAAGCGTATATGACCACTGATGAGACTGGGAATCTCATCACATGAAATACATCGTTACCGAAACAAATCACTGCCATAGCAATTTTAGCATAAAAATGCTTCTTGTCGGCTTGTGATAGACACCAGTCACATTGGTGTTTCCATGCTCCGCCGGGAGCAACCAGAGAAACACATGTCTCAACCAAGGAGTGGCCTCGCGCTCTCCAGAAATCTAAATACATATCCTCACCTCACAGTAACCCATTAAATATACAGTAGAATTATGATAAGTAGGCTATCGTGAAATACACTCAATTACTTTTACATAAAAGAAATAAGATAATTACTCTTGACTTAAACAAAACTGGCATTAACACGAAAGCTATCTCTTTCCTTTACTGGGGAAAATTATCTTAATCTGCTTCCCACCCCCGTCTCAATTCACCCAATATAAAACTGGCGTTTTCTTTATACACACGCGTGGTGACGCGCCGCCTTTCATGACCACGTGGTGCTATCTTGATATTTTGCTAACAAGCCAATATCATCTAAATTCAAGTAATAGATGCTTCTCTGTCCAGTTTCATGTATAAAACACTCTCCTACTAAATTTGCCCGGTCTGATGACTGACATAATTGCTCTTAAAACTCTCACATCTGTGATTTGGGCTAGCATGCCTCATAAAACCTATCCAGACATTATTTTCACTCAATTATATTTCAAGACTAAATCATAATGTCCTAAAAAGACATTTCCTTTGGAAACACATCTATCTATATCACTCAACATTAAAACAGACTCGTGCTGAATATAATTTCAGACTTCTAGAAAACTAACGCTAATTTAAATTAACTCACGTATCATGTCTTTGTTCCCCTTCTACCGACACAGGGCTAGCCTAACTTCGTATCTCTCTCGTCTTGTTTGTTATCTCTTCTGGACTGATACTTCTGAAAGGTCGCTAGTTAGTTAGTTAGTTCCGTCTGTTATTTTGCTGTAATACCCTGTTCAACCAATACCCAATGAAGGGTTACAAACGGTTATATTGGGGTATATAGTGTGTTGATATCTTCTCTGGTATTATTTTCCTAGTCCTGAAAAGGACTGGTCCTGAAAAGGACCACTAGCTGGCTGTCTGGATTCCTCTTTGTTTGTCCGGTTGTGGTGCCGTGCCGCTTATAGTGTTTTTTATGTCCTGCCTCACTATCTGGCTTGTGTGGTTTTGTGTGCTTTTGCCCTCCTTGTTTCTGTTTCTTGTATCTTCCTTTGCTCTTGTATCTTAGATAGCGCTTTTTCTATAATTGTTGGGAGTAGCTTTTCCAGCGTTTCCTCGATGACTTCTTCGTCTGGTTGGTCGTTCGTTTTAATATCTTTTGTGTTTGATGTTATTTCTTCAATGGTCATTCTTTCTGCTTCTATTCTCTTCAGTACCTCTTCGTTTCCTTCTTTCAGTTCTATCAGCTTCTTGATATCTTCTTCTACCTGCTGTTGAATTCTTTTCATGTCTTGGTGTATTATTTTCATGTCGTTCATGAATTGTTGTTGTTTCGCGCTTTCCGAGCTATCAGGGATTTCTTCACATCTGGCCGTTGATGTTCTGTCTTTGTGTGGGTGCCGGTTTTCTCTCTCCTTTCGCAGTTGCTGTTTTAGATCTTTCACCTCAGTCGTGAGCTGTCTGACCTGTTCTGTTAGGCTGTCTTGGCGCCTATTACCTTGAGTACTTGAAATCAGTGTGTTTTTTGCCTCTTGGTACGATATCCCCTTTCCAATGGCAACTGTAATTATTTGCCTTGTTTGTTGGTATTCGGGACACCCTCTGTATCGTGCTCCGTGCTTTCCGAGGCAGTTGGAACATTTTCTATTGTTATTTGGTGCTTTGTAGTCGCGGTCTTGTTTTGCCTTTGGGCAGTCTTTGTATTCGTGGCTGCCCGCACAGTATCTGCAGACCGTCTCTTTTCTGCACGTGTTCTTTGTGTGAGAAAATCCCTGGCACTTTGAACACTGCATCACTGGTGGGATGTAAGCATGTGTTCTTCGAGGTCTATTCTGGATAGTGATGTTTTCCGGGACTGTTTTCCCTTGTAGAGTCACTATTATCAGTCTGGTGTCTTCTTTGTTCCAGGACTTAAGGCTTTCTGCGTGTGTGAATCTGTACCGAGGGTTTTCGGCCTGGATGTAGCTGAGGGCCTCTGGGTCTGACAAGCTTGTGTCTATCCCTTTGATGACTACTCTCTTGGTTTCATTGTAGATTTCTGCTTGGATTTTGATCCGGTGTGGTAGTTGATATTCTTTAGGCCCGGATGTCAGAGCAGTCATCAGCGATTTAGTCTTTTCTGTATCATTCAGGGCAAGTATCACTCCCTGTTGGTGCCTTCTGATACTTATTATGCCTCTTTTGCCTACTACTTTCTCCAGGATATTGATTACTTTGTCGTCCGGGAGTGCCCTGAGTGTGGCTTCTCCTTCGGACAACTGCGTAATTTTTATTTTGCGCTCTTGATCCTGTTCTTTGTGATTGCTTTTTCGTAGTTCGCCTGGGCGGCATCTCCCTTCTGTCTGCTCATGATTTTGCTTCTCTTGATCACCACGGGGGACTTGGCTATTCTCTGTTGAATTCCGGCGTATCTCGATGTCTGACACTGGAGCCACCTTAAATAGTGCTTCTTTCAATGTTGGAGTGAGACTAAGGAACTCGTCTCTGTCTTCACGCATTCTGTATAGTTCGCTCATAGCGGTCTCTGCGATATCTTCTGGGTCTAATTCGTCTAGTTCAGATGATGCCGTCCCCTCATCAGCAGCTGTCCGCGAGGTGACGTCCCGTTGATCTGCACTTTTGTCCACCTCCTTAGCCGGTCCGAGTTGAAGAGTTGTCTCCTCCACAGTGTTTGCAGGTGATCTCTCGGCATCGTGTGGTGGTGTCATTGGTGTTTGGCGCAGCTTCTCTGTGCCAGACCGGGCCTCTGCAGAAGAGTCGGGTACGTGTGGTGGAGGCAACATGGATCTAAGCTCCTGTTTTCCTTTCTCTTTCCTTTCCAGCGTCTGTTCTATCCCCTGTATCAGTCTCTTCACCCTCTCACGCTCAGGGTCTAGGCCGTGGACGTTTGCAGCGGCCCTTTTCTCTCTTCTTTCCAGCCATCCCCTCATCTTCTCTAGGTTGTGTAGCAATCTCATCGTTTCCTCATCCTCTGGATCTACATCTTCTAGGCCAGGGACGCCTGCATCTGCCCTCACCTCTGTCTCGCAAGGAGTCGGGCCCCTCAGCCTCTCAGTCGGGTCGACACACGTAGCAGCTAACTCCGTCGTCGTGTCTAGAGTTGGAGGAGGACCGGTCTCAGCACGAGTACTTGGGGCAGTCTTGCTCTCTGGCTGTCTGTCTTTGTTTGAAGCTTTGTTATTCACATGGCTCTTCAGCGCTGGCGGGCTGGTGTAGACCTTCCTCCTTTTAGCATGATGTTTATTTCGGGTCATTTTGATGAAAATGTGATCTTGTCTCAAATAGTGGCGTCCTGAGAAGGACGTTGGTCGAGTGTCGTTGGTAACCATAAACGTGAAAGGTCGCTTTTTTTTTTTTTTTTTTTTTCCTTGCGTCTGATTATTTTGCTGTAATACCCTGTTCAACCAAAACCCATTTAAGGGTTACAAACGGTTATATTGGGGTATATAGGGTGTTATCTTCTTCACTGGTATCTCGTTCGTAGTCCTGGAGGTGACTGGTCCTGAAAAGGACCACTAGCTGGCTGTCTGGATTCCTCTTTGTCTGTTTGTGGTGCCGTGTCGCGCTCATGGTGTTTTTTATGTCCTGCCTCAACTATCTGGGTCGTTTAGTTTTGTGTGTTTCTACGCTCATAGTTTCTGTTGCTTTTGTCTTCTTGCTCTCCTGTATCTGTGACAGTGCTTTTTCAATTATCGTTGGTAGTATCTGTTCTAGCGTTTCTTGGATGATTTCTTTTACTGCTTGGTTGTTCGTTTTAGTTTCTCGCGTGCTGTTTGATGATATTTCCTCAATGGCTATTCTTTCTGCTTCTATTCTTTGGAGTAGTTTTGTGTTTTTTTCCGTCAGCTCTGTCAGCTTCTTGACATCTGTTTCTACTTGCTGCTGGATTCTTTTCATTTCTTTCATCATGTGTTTTACGTTCTGCATGTCTATCGCATCTTTTCCATTGTCGGTTGGTTCTTCGGCGGCCTGCTTGCTGTTGTTCTCGATTCGCAGTTTCATTTTCATTTCTCTGACTTCAGCGGTCAGCTTGTGTAACTGTCGTCTGTCTATCGTGCGTTGTTTTTCTGCAACATCCGCAGCCACTCTGTGTTTTGCCTCCTTGAAGGGAATGTTTTTGGAAACCGCTTCCTTCAGGATGCTCTTGGTTTCCTGGAACATTGGGCAGCCTCGGTATCTAGCCCCATGGTTTCCGAGGCAGTTTGCACAGGTGCGGTTTGAGTTTATTGCTTTGTAGTTGTTGTCCTCCTTCGCCTTGGGACAATCGCGGTATAGGTGGCCACCCGCACAATATCGACAGACTGCATCCCTCCTGCACGTCTTCTTTGTGTGCGAGAACTGCTGGCAGTTGGAGCACTGCATCACCGGAGGGATGTATGCTTCTGTCTTTTTGGTTGTGGTTTCGAGCGTCAGTCTCTCGGGTCTTGTCGATCCTTCTACCGTAACTATCATCAGATTGGTATCTTTCATGGCCCAGGTTTTTAGTCTTTCGACCTGCGTGATTTTTAGATTTGCGTTTTCATCCTGAAGGCGTCTGTGGACCTCGGCTTCGGAACAACTGGTATCCACCCCTCTGATGACCAACTTCTTTGTTGTTATGTATTTCTCCACCACCACTTTTATTTGGTGGGGCAACTGGACTTCTTTTGGGCTAAATTCCAGTTCGGTCATCAGTGAAGTGGTTGTTGTTGTACTGTTGAGCGAAAGCACGACTCCCTTTTCGTGCCTCCCTACTTTAGCGACACCTCTTCTTCCAGTTATCACCTCGAGGATGTTGATCACTTTGTTGTCGGGTAGGGCCCTGAGTGAGGCCTCACTTCCTGACGTCTGGGTGATCTTTACGATATAAGGTGTTATATCTTGCTTCTGGGCCCTTGAGTTGTCGGCTGTTGTTTCCTTAGGACCAGGAATGGTAGCTTGCTTCTCAGTATTTTTGATGTTCAGCACTCCTGGGGCTATTTCTACTATCGCTTCTTGAGGAGAGAGCCTAAGTACCTCCTCTCCGTCGTCAATTCTTCGACGTGCATCTACTTTGCTCTCTGCGATAAGTTCCTCTTGTACCTGTCTGTGCTGAGGAGTTCGAAGCTCTGGTGTGGTGAAGTGGGATGTTATAAATATTTATAGGGGACTTAGTGTACTGACTGAGATCAGCTGTGAAGGTATCTATATCTAATAAGAGTAGTGTATTATAGATAACCTTACTTGCTGCCACACATATATATATATATATATATATCAGTCAGAATTATTCTGGAATAGTGTGATGACTACGTTGTATGTCTAGGGTATGTGTATGATGAAGTCTAAGTCAAAACAACAACAGACAGATAAACAATTTAATTTATTCCACTACACTTGACAACACTGTGACACTCACATACATAAAACACTCTACAAGGATATCTTAAAGGAGTCACTGATAACTTTTCAAATAACAATATGTATTCATTGCTGTCATGAATGAATATGTGTCCTGATTCAAATACAAAGGGAACCAGGAATCACAATCAATTTTACTTACAAGTTATATGTACAGAATTTATCAATATGAATATTGTAGTGACATATATTATTAAAAGTATCCTTGGAGATGTTCTTAGTTCCTGATATTAAAACAATTTACTTCCCCTCTTAAGTTTATGTTACAATGTTATTTTAAGATGGGGGTACATAATTTTGAGCTCAGCTGGCCACATCAGCTTATCTTGCGTGATGGCGGCAGGAAAAGACTCCTCTGCTCGATTTCTCCCCTGGGCTCTGGAGACACCTCACTGATAGCTAAATGGACCAAGGAGTATGCTGTCCGACTCTGGATTCAGCAAAGCTCTGACCAGGTGCTGCTCAATACCATCAAGACCACGGTCCCTGAAAACAAGAAGGATGTACCTTCTACGTCATAACTAATTTATACTCTCTTTTTACACTGAGCACAATACATCACAAACATTGAGTTCAGAGCGTTAGGCCAACTGTCAGCTTCATCTGAAATACTTTATACCAGTATTAACCTCCTTAATGGTTACTACGCCTCTGCACTTCCAGCATTATTTCTTTCTAATCAATAATCTAGGTGTCAGTGTACTGTTTGGCCATTCCATGCCGTTTTACTTTCCTCCGACACCTTCTGTTCAGGCTGGAGCATTATAGGCTTTACATCATGTTTGCTACTGAACTACACATATATACAGGCATAAATTAACAATTCACATTCAATTTTCATTAAAAGATACTGAATGTTTCAAGCTTACCACAATTCATGGAAACAAACACAGATACGTTGATTAGCAATGAATTCTGGCACAAATACTGGCACAAATTCCCATCTGCTTATGTTCCAGGCTTTTATTTAGCAAAAATATGAGCTGGCTTCAACGCACTGTTGCTTTATCAAGCTTATTTGAACTAGTGGTCTCGAACTAACGCTCCTAAGTGAGTATATCAGCGAGTCTGGCCAATGGAGCCACGTTTCGACAAGTGTTTGAAAAAATTTTTAACTTCCTACGTCTCCCCTAACAACCAAGGATAGCATTTATAGTCCGACTAATCGTGTTTAGCCTTACATATCATTCCAGCCAATCAGTTCAAATGTAACTTGTGGCCCATTTCCCGTACAATGGTGGTGTAAAAAAAATCTACCACTGAGCGATTCTGATTTTGGGTGTTGTCTGACAGCACCATCATTTTATTTTGGCTATAACTTGTTAATTCCTAGACTATTTGCATAACGTTGTACATATTCTTTGTCAGCAAACCCTAAGGAACCCAAATATATATATTTAATAGAGCTAAAATGCTGCGTTCAAAATATGCAATTCCTTCTACCTCCTGTTTCGAAGATGTGCTGTCTGGGTACTGTAATGTTGTCAACCGTAAACCCATCTAATGTTATCTTTTCTAATAAGCGTTTTTCGTGATTTTAAAACCTAACTCTGGGAAGGTTAGTGTTTTTATCACTGTCCGTCCGAAAAAGTTAGTGCATGTGGCCTTACACGCGTGATAGTAGTAATTGTGT
Organism: Oreohelix idahoensis; assembly: GCA_024509875.1. Lineage (NCBI taxonomy): Eukaryota > Metazoa > Mollusca > Gastropoda > Stylommatophora > Oreohelicidae > Oreohelix > Oreohelix idahoensis. Next base: position 150,696 of record JAMPIV010022885.1, read on the forward strand.
ATCGCGTTACGCGTGTTCAGTGTTGCACGAGTTCGGCTTTATGCCTCTCCCTTCTCTCTATCCTTTAGTCCATCTGTCTTTAGTTACGCCGTGTATAAAATGGAATGAATGAAATATTTAAATTAGGTCATTGATCAGCTTGGTATCTCAATGTTTTTCCAAGAAATACAGCACACGTTTCATTGAAGAAAGCGGGTAATAATATAGTAGGCTTTTACTATCAACGTGAAAGCGTTACAATTTGCAGACGAAGCATAAAACAAAGGGGATTTCGAGTACAGCCATTGTGACAGCACTGTTCTTTACCATTCTTCTTCCTTTTATTAAATTTATTTGTTAGGCTTTGCATCTACCTTTTAATTTATGTATGTGGATTAGAATATTTCACGACACCTCCCCTCTTAAAACAGACATTATATGTCAGTCCTTTATTCTATATACACATAGATAAATGTAAGTCAACTTGACTTTACTCTGCTGTGGTGCTATCATGGTTTTATGTAGTTGGGTCCATTCAGAGTAGGCACTACTCATGAAATCTGCCTCAGACTTCTACAACCAATAATTTATTTCGGTTATGTTACTGAACAGCCGCAAGTGTGAGTGCTTGTCTTAATGCTGCTTCGCAACCCGTATTCACCATTTCTCTTCTCTGAGTCTGCGCACTGACATGTCCAGAGAACATTATATTTCCCTCAAAATGTACGTTATGAGGAGATAACATATACCTGGTGATAGCAGAGTTTTTGTAGTGGATCCCATAATCTTCTTATTATCCTGTATGAAACATTCGGAATATCCTCAATCAAAGAGGCAACTCAGGGATTCATTACGTTCCTCCGAAATGTTTACATCCAACAATTTTCTCATCATTCTAGAGAAGACACTAGGCGCATTCTTCAATCCAAATGGCAATCTATTAAACTCATAGTGTCCTTCTGAGGTACTAAAAGCTAGGTATGGTCTAACCTCAGGCTTTACTGGAATCTGATAGTATCCTTTACTCAGATCCACTTTTGAGAAATATTTAGCTTTATTTAGTCTGGCAAACAGCTGATTTGTATCCGGCAATGGATCCACCTGTCCTTCTGTAATAGCATTCAGTCTCCTGTAATCTATACAGAGTCTATGTTCTCCAGAGGGCTTCCTTAAGAGTACAACACCGGAACTATATGAGGATTCACTGTGTGAAATAATTCCCTCCTTCAATAGATAGTCTATCTCTTCCTTCAAAGCTTTCTCCTTAGCAAACGGAATCGAATATGGTTTCATACAGACAGGTGTGTGTGGTCTATCAGTTTCATATCATATTCCAATAGGTTTGTATGCCCTGGTCGGTCTGTTAACACCTCTGCATGATTATTTAGAACCTGTTGCACTCTCTCTTTCTGAGTTTTCGTTAAATGTGTACTGATTTTCACCTGTGCTGCTGTCTCACAGGGGTGTAATGGATACTCAAATGATGAAAGTGGTTCCTTTTTCATCTCCATGGCGATGGACAAGGTCAACAAGTGTGTCTCCTCCTGATGTTCTCTTTCCAAATATTTCTTCAGGAGATTCACATGATAGATTTTTTCTTTCCCCTTCTTATCTATCTTATAATTTGTTCTAGATACCTTCTCTAAAACTGTATATGGACCCTGCCATCCAATTTGTAACTTATTCTGACTCCCGGGCAAAAGAAGCAGTACTTTCTCTCCCACAGCCAAATTTCTGTCTTTCGCCTTCCTGTTATAATAGGCAGCATGTTTCTTCCTGGCTTGTTTCAAATTTTCATTGGCAAGTTTCCAGCCAGTTTTTAAACGAGTGGTCAGCTCATTCACATATTGGTATGAAGATGTAATGTTTTCCTCTGCCTTTTCATCAGTCCACGTTCTTAACAAAGCTACATATGGACCTTTAATTTTGTGGACCTATTTGTCCATGCACCGGTATGGTCTCTTCCTCTCGAAGCTTTATAGTGATGATTTTTTCTCCCAGAATTATCATTCACAAAACGACCGCTACCAATTTTTCTTTTCCTGGGGCTGTCTCCCCACTTAAAATTCTTGATGAGAGATTTCCTCTCTACATCCTCTTCCTCCAGTTTGTCTAAGTCCGATTGAGGGATTGTCGGCTTATCCTGGGGTAAGACATCTTTTTGCACTCTCCGCATAGTGGCCATTGTAAAACAGTTAAGTGAAGCTTGTCCGTAAAAAGGGGCTTCCCATTCCATTTGGTCCACTTTATCAAATCTATTTTTCTTTTTATTATCAGGCCTAATTTTGCCCCGTGGCGTGTCCAGGTCCTGATCCATGTTCCCACTTGTGGGTGTTCCCTCATGTGCTATGCTACACCTTTCTACAAAATTCTCAATGTCCCATCTTGCTTTGGGCCAATAATAATTGTGAGCCACCTTTTGAATGATGGTACCTATCTTCTCATGGTCCCCATCTGGTTTCACATGTAGGCTCCTTATTAAGTCTGCCCTATATCTTTTAGGAAGTACCAGTTGTCCCTGACCTTTGGATCTAGCTCCAGTCTTCCTATACATCAACTTGTTTTTCATGTAAAAATCTCCCTTGCCTGGAGTTGTATGACAAGTTGACAATTTTCTGAAACAAGGCTTGAGTGTTTTATCCCCAGCCTGTGCCTTCCTCATCTCTTCTGGAGTGGTATCTAACATAATATCCTCCTCCTGTCTTGAGGTCGACCTGACCTGAAGGGTTGCCATATACACAGGTTTCCTTCTGCAGCGGTCAGTGTCATGATTGTCCATCTGACAATTTTTACACCACCTTTTTCCTTGGTTGAAAGATTTTCTTTCATCATATTTCCTTTCATCGAATTGTGGGAATTTATTTTTATTTTCATACCGTGGCCTATCAAACTGGTGCTTACCTTTGTTTTGATCCCTAGGATCAAATTTATTAAAGTTCTGTGGTGCCCTAAAGTTATCCACTTGTTTCTTTTTATTACCTGTTACCTCTGCTTGAGCTGCTTGATACCTTTCAGCAACATTTAGCAAATCACCCAGCCTCTCTGCACCTTGTTCCATGAGAAACTTTCTCAGGTCTGGAGCCATGGACTCTCTTAATTGCTCTATAAGGACCATTTCCTTAAGATCTTGGGTTTTCCCCAGAGAAGTCCATTTCTCCAAGTATGTCTCTATTCGTGCAGAGAACTGGTGATAGGTTTCACCTGACAGTAGTTTAGCATTCCTAAATTTTTTCCTATAGAATTCTGCATTCTTTTCATACCTTAACAAAAGAGCCTGCTTTAGCATGTCATAATTTTCCTGATCACCTCTGCTCATTTTTGCAAAAACTTCATAAGCTGCCCCACGAAGTCCTTGAGATAACTTTAAGCTCTGTAGTGAAATGGACAGAGATACAACGGTAAAATATCTCCAAAGATAACATTTAAGGATAAAAACATAATGCGTAGGCTGCGAATAGTACATGATCGCCTAGACCGCGGGTCATCATCCTCCATAATAATTGACTTGCTAGACAGGAGGGGAACGGAGGATCAAAAAGGAAAAATATGACTGGAAAGATTGCGTGAGACTAGAAAGGCTAAGGAGACGCAATTGGGGGGGACGGAGAAAAGTCACGTTTCCCAAGTTGACATAAAAGTAAGCATAAAAGTAAGCAACTCGACAGAAGGGACCTTAGATATAATACGCCACAGTCATTTATTGGACGCTTTTGCAATACCAAGCCCTTGATTTGAATTCAGCGGCTAAACGCAGATGTTAGGAATATTACAAAATTTAAAAAGTACTTTTTTCTTAATATTAATGTTAGGAATATAAAAATTAGCTGGCCGGATGGCCTATTCTGAGCAGTGAACTAATATGTTCTTAATTTTACAAACGGATAGATAATATTGAAGATAATGACAAAAGACAGTGTTGTTCACATCATCGACAAGACTGTATTGAATCTAAAAGTGTCGCTAATTGCACAAAAAAACACGACCTCGAAACGCAGGTGTTCAAATCTACGTAGTATGGAAGAGAAGGGATATTTGTGGTGGCTGTGTCTAAAAATAACTTTTAACGACAAAATTTTGGAGGGGAGAGAAAGGTTGGTTCAAAAATCGAGTACATTTTGTAGAAACACAAGTAGAGACGGACAGACTAACAGATAACCATCCATACTTGACTGAAGCATGACTGAAATGACTTTATGGGAGGAAATTTGAAATTTAAAATAAACCTAGGCAGTGATTGGCCACAGACAATCATATCATTAGCGCTCAGACGCGAAAGTGGGGCCATTCTTCAATAGTTGTTCAGTGATAGACACAGATTTTAAAGTGTGGTGATTTCCATATGAAAGAAAGTGTAATAAATTTAGGGACGCCATACTATAGCCAGCAGCTCAGCTGAGTTTTGCTAGCAATTCTGTGTTATTTATTCATAATCTGGTAAGATTGAAATTATTTCCTTATATATTTTGAATATTGTTTCATGTTCGAGTGATTTGATACTGCCATATCGAAATCTAGCCTTACAAACAAGTAGGGATTTGCTCTAGACCCCCCGCCCAAGTCAGGGTCTAGGGACCAACAATGTACATAAACTCCAGCCAGAGTTAGGCAAGACAGATCAAGTGTTGAGAATAATGAAACATATTACCTATCCTCTTTTAGGGCAGACAACTAATAAATATTTTTCAGAACCTATAGTCTGGGAGGATCTATCTGATGTAAAACCACCATGGTAAATGTGCTGTTTGGTCAGAGAGATCTGACCTGTCTGTATGATGTGGTTGTTGTGTCAGTGTTGTGTCCAGACGTGGGTAGAGAATAGATTTTGACACATGGCCCATACTTTGATTGCAGAGCTGCGAGTTTCTGTTGTCAACCAAGCAGTGTCTATTCAGTTGGTGACTTACTCGAGTGTATCTGTGCAGTACTTGTGACAGAGACCACCATTATTGCCCGCCAGCACGGAGAGGTGGGATCATCAGTTTTCAGCACCAGAGCTGCAACGACAAGATGAGTGAGCCTCTGGTCTGCTGGACATTCACCAACCCCGTTTAGTTACTAATACCCTCATAAAAATTCCCACCATTTTCTGGACACTGTGTAGTCAATATAGACAGGTGTGATGAGGCCACCCCAACAGCACAAACAGTAACTATCCTCCCAAGTAGATGACTACTAGAACATTTTAATAAAACTAACTAGTATAGTACATATATATGTACACTATTGCATTTATGATATAATATTCCATGCATTTCTTTCATAATCTCTAAATCCTTTAAGTTCTGGTCAACCTAAAAAAATTGATACAGAACAAAATAAATGTAATATAATTTTATCAAAATTTTACACACGTGAGTTAGTTCAGTGTATTTTAACATTTATTAATATTATTAGTCTTGTTAAATATCTGTGGGTATATCTATAACCTAGTACACCACACTACATATCATAACCCTAGACACTTTACGTAGCCACATTCATAAAAAAAAAATTAAGTGTGAGGTCGTAGTGGTAGCAAGAAAGGCCTTCTGACAATTCACAACTACATTTTATCTCAGGAGCCTTCACAGCTGGCCTCATACAATTACATTTAGTAATATCAACATCATACAATACCATCAAACACCACTACAAGCTCCACCTTTCTCTCTCTAACCCATACGTGGTAGCTAATAGTTCATACCTATTTAGGTAGCTCTCTATATCATCGTCTTTCTCAACAAAATGATCTAAATGAAAATTCATAGCTGAGGTTGAGGCTCCTTGGCTAGCAGTGGCATCAGAGGCAAAGGGACTGGCACCATTTTCAGGAGCATGGCCCTGAAACTCAAACTCCCTTAGTCGTAACTCATGTTCCCTTTGTAATCTCTTCTCCTCCTTTTCTGCTTCCCTCTCTGCAGTCAATCTTCTTTCTTCTGCTTCCCTTTCTGCAGCTAATTTCTTCTCTTCCCTTTCTGCAGCCAATCTTCTTTCTTCTGCTTCCCTTTCTGCAGCCAATCTTCTTTCTTCTGCTTCCCTTTCTGCAGCTAATTTCTTCTCTTCCCTTTCTGCAGCCAATCTTTTGTCTTCTCTTTCTGCCTCCAATTTCTTAGCCTCAGCCTCAATCTGCAACCTCTTAGTCTCAGCCTCAGCCTCAAATTGTAACTTCTTAATTTCCCTTTCAGCCTCTAACTTTCTTTCGGCCTCTTTTTCTAATCTTCTTTCTTCGCGTTCAATAAATTTGTCACATTCCGTAGTGACATAGGCAACCATAACTTGCCCATCTAATCCTAACTCTTTTGCAGTCTGAACAGCAGCAGATCGAAACTTGGCCAGGTCCGCCATTGTCTATCAGGTAAATTTATACAATGTCTAACCAACAATTCAATTTCTAAATATATATCTAATGGACAACACAGGCACCGTGAGCTCAACCTTATTTAATTCCACCCAAGGATACCTTTTAATTCTTATATTCCCTGAAGTGAATTACCCCCAATATTTGTAATAGGGAAAGATTCAAAATCCCAAGAGCGAGACCCCAATATATGTGGTGAAGTGGGATGTTATAAATATTTATAGGGGACTTAGTGTACTGACTGAGATCAGCTGTGAAGGTATCTATATCTAATAAGAGTAGTGTATTATAGATAACCTTACTTGCTGCCACATATATATATATATATCTCAGAATTATTCTGGAATAGTGTGATGACTACGTTGTATGTCTAGGGTATGTGTATGATGAAGTCTAGGTCAAAACAACAACAGACAGATAAACAATTTAATTTATTCCACTACACTTGACAACACTGTGACACTCACATACATAAAACACTCTACAAGGATATCTTAAAGGAGTCACTGATAACTTTTCAAATAACAATATGTATTCATTGCTGTCATGAATGAATATGTGTCCTGATTCAAATACAAAGGGAACCAGGAATCACAATCAATTTTACTTACAAGTTATATGTACAGAATTTATCAATATGAATATTGTAGTGACATATATTATTAAAAGTATCCTATGTGTGTCAGTTGTGTAGTAGTAATATGAGGTAATACTGGTTTTGTTTTGTTCAAGCTCTGTTGGTATTTGTCATCATGACTTCAATAGTTTGTCTTTATTGGAACTAGTATTGGAGATGTTCTTAGTTCCTGATATTAAAACAATTTACTTCCCCTCTTAAGTTTATGTTACAATGTTATTTTAAGATGGGGGTACATAATTTTGAGCTCAGCTGGCCACATCAGCTTATCTTGCGTGATGGCGGCAGGAAAAGACTCCTCTGCTCGATTTCTCCCCTGGGCTCTGGAGACACCTCACTGATAGCTAAATGGACCAAGGAGTATGCTGTCCGACTCTGGATTCAGCAAAGCTCTGACCAGGTGCTGCTCAATACCATCAAGACCTCGGTCCCTGAAAACAAGAAGGATGTACCTTCTACGTCATAACTAATTTATACTCTCTTTTTACACTGAGCACAATACATCACAAACATTGAGTTCAGAGCGTTAGGCCAACTGTCAGCTTCATCTGAAATACTTTATACCAGTATTAACCTCCTTAATGGTTACTACGCCTCTGCACTTCCAGCATTATTTCTTTCTAATCAATAATCTAGGTGTCAGTGTACTGTTTGGCCATTCCATGCCGTTTTACTTTCCTCCGACACCTTCTGTTCAGGCTGGAGCATTATAGGCTTTACATCATGTTTGCTACTGAACTACACATATATACAGGCATAAATTAACAATTCACATTCAATTTTCATTAAAAGATACTGAATGTTTCAAGCTTACCACAATTCATGGAAACAAACACAGATACGTTGATTAGCAATGAATTCTGGCACAAATACTGGCACAAATTCCCATCTGCTTATGTTCCAGGCTTTTATTTAGCAAAAATATGAGCTGGCTTCAACGCACTGTTGCTTTATCAAGCTTATTTGAACTAGTGGTCTCGAACTAACGCTCCTAAGTGAGTATATCAGCGAGTCTGGCCAATGGAGCCACGATTCGACAAGTGTTTGAAAAAAAATTTAACTTCCTACGTCTCCCCTAACAACCAAGGATAGCATTTATAGTCCGACTAATCGTGTTTAGCCTTACATATCATTCCAGCCAATCAGTTCAAATGTAACTTGTGGCCCATTTCCCGTACAATGGTGGTGTAAAAAAATCTACCACTGAGCGATTCTGATTTTGGGTGTTGTCTGACAGCACCATCATTTTATTTTGGCTATAACTTGTTAATTCCTAGACTATTTGCATAACGTTGTACATATTCTTTGTCAGCAAACCCTAAGGAACCCAAATATATATATTTAATAGAGCTAAAATGCTGCGTTCAAAATATGCAATTCCTTCTACCTCCTGTTTCGAAGATGTGCTGTCTGGGTACTGTAATGTTGTCAACTGTAAACCCATCTAATGTTATCTTTTCTAATAAGCGTTTTTCGTGATTTTAAAACCTAACTCTGGGAAGGTTAGTGTTTTTATCACTGTCCGTCCGAAAAAGTTAGTGCATGTGGCCTTACACGCGTGATAGTAGTAATTGTGTATCGCGTTACGCGTGTTCAGTGTTGCACGAGTTCGGCTTTATGCCTCTCCCTTCTCTCTATCCTTTAGTCCATCTGTCTTTAGTTACGCCGTGTATAAAATGGAATGAATGAAATATTTAAATTAGGTCATTGATCAGCTTGGTATCTATCTCAATGTTTTTCCAAGAAATACAGCACACGTTTCATTGAAGAAAGCGGGTAATAATATAGTAGGCTTTTACTATCAACGTGAAAGCGTTACAATTTGCAGACGAAGCATAAAACAAAGGGGATTTCGAGTACAGCCATTGTGACAGCACTGTTCTTTACCATTCTTCTTCCTTTTATTAAATTTATTTGTTAGGCTTTGCATCTACCTTTTAATTTATATATGTGGATTAGAATATTTCACGACATCTGGGTCGCTCATCGGTTGTAGTATCAACTGTTGCTTTGTTTGCCTTCTGAGAAGGACTGGCCACGAAGTTGGTAGTTGGAGTATTCTTGCTCTCTTGTTGACTTTGTTTGATGCTGCTGACAAGTGTTTGAGGGCTTGTATATACTTTCCTCTTTTTCGCTTGTTGCTTGGTACGAGTCATTTTGGTATACTGCTAACGTATAATGATCTGTTGGGTGAGCGCTGTGTACGTCCTGAAATGGTCGCTGGTTATAGTGCTGTCTTGATCGTCCTGAAAAGGATGAAAACCGAAAAAAAGATGACAAACCTGAAAGGTCGCTGTTGTTGTTGTTGTTTTCGTCTACTATGTTGCTGTAATACCCTGTTCATACTGGCCTTCGTATGCTTTATATAGACTGCTAAGCCTAAACACCCAACTTATATATTTGTAAATCATATGTAAACTTACAAATCCATTGCATTCCATTTTTCAACATCCACCCTTCAGCACAAGAGTAGATAGTGTATATACTAAATAAATAATAAGAAAATTGTATTTGAATGACTTGTCAATTTTATCATTGTTAATTAAGTAAAATCTGTTTCCTTGTTTTAATATCACAGTTAGTTACACAGCAGGGGTGGCAATTTATGACTGTCTCCTCTCTACTAAGTTTTCGAGATCAGATCATTCACAGCCGTAACTAATTTGTGATACCAGTAGTTCTCTCATACACTGGGACTTCACCATATTCTGCAGAAATTCTATTTCTGTAATTGTCAGTACTATACTGATCTTAGAGCCAATAAAAACCTCACGCCACAAGTTCGACACTGGAGGAGCATAATAGAACGGCTAATTGCTATTGTCCAGTTCTTGAGCCAACAATGCTTGCCATTTCGCGGAACATCTGATAAATTATATGACCCTAACAATGGAAATGTTTTAAAGCTTGTTGAACTGATTGCCAGATTTGATAGTGCTATGTGTGAACATTTAATGAGAGTAGCTCGTGGATCGACCCAACATTACCTTGGGAAAAACATTCAAAATGAATTGATTGCTCTTCTCTCTGGAACCATAAAAAAAGAAATAATTTCTGTGGTGGAGAAAGCTAAATATTATAGCATAGTTGCAGACTGTACTCCGGATGTAAGTCACATTGAACAATTAACACTAATTGTAAGATTTGTTAATACGAATCCAGATGATATCAACATTCATGAGCATTTTCTTGGTTTCATTGCTGTAGAAGCCATTACAGGCTCAGCGTTAACCGAATGCATTCTAAGAAAATTGTCAGACATGGATATTCCAATCGCAAACATGCGTGGCCAGGGGTATGACAATGGATCAAATATGAAAGGAAAACATTCAGGAGTTCAACAACGTATTAGGAACTTGAACCCGAAAGCTTTTTATATCCCTTGCTGTTCTCATTATCTCAACTTGGTGGACAATGATGCCGCGATGTCATCTAGAGAAGGGGTTTTATTTTTTGAAACGGTTCAGAAATTGTATGTGTTTTTCTCAGCGTCAACACTGCGTTGGAGAATCCTTAAGAAACATATTACAACTCTAACGCCCAAGCCACTAAGTACAACTCGCTGGGAATCTAGAATCGAGGCCATTCGTCCTTTAAGATATTATATTGAGGAATTTTATGATGCATTGATAGAAATTGCTGATGACGAGTCAGTCGACAAAATGGCGAGACATGAAGCTAAAACCCTTGCCCTAAAACTCAGAGATTTTAAATGTTTATGTTGTCTGGTTATATGGCACTAATGTTGTAAACGAAACTAATGTTGCTAGTAAACTGTTGCAAAACATAAAAATGGAATTCTTCTTCTTCTTCGTTCGCCCTGAAAAGGACGGTGGTTGCGTTGTGTCTGTTTACGCCTAAGCTGTGATATCTGCACCTTTCGGTCGACACATCCGACTTCTGCACGGCATTTTTTAGGACCGGGTTTGCCTTCCCATTTCGATCCACACTCGCTCAGCCAGACTGCACAGCTGCAGACTGTTTCCAGGACCACCACGTGGAGGTGGAGTGCGGTCTTGACCAGCTCTGATTCGCTGTCCTGACGCAGGCAGTCAAGCTATGAGTCTCTGACTGAGGTCTCTATATTGACTAGTGCCATAACAACTTTGAGAAATGTTCTCCAAAGCTTAAGAATCTCAGAAATGATGAATCATTTCAAAATTTTCTTCTTGATGCTACAACATTAGCTGAGAAAGTTGAAGCTGATCCTGATTTGATACAAACGTTTGAATGTACTAGAGTGTGTCGGCAGAAAAAGCAACACAGCTATGAAGCAAGAGATGAACCTATTTTGGATCCCAAAACTAAATTCAAAATTGAATTTTTCTTTTTTATTATTGATGTGGCAACTAATTTTATTGAAGAAAGATTCGAGCAATTGGAACATCACAGTTTACATTTTTCCTTTTTATATAACATCCCTAAATTGAAATCTGAGACGACAAATGAGCTCTTAAACAAATGTAAAAACCTAGAAGGCGTTTTAACACATCAAGAAAATAGAGACATTGATGCAATTGAGCTATGTGATGAACTGAAAGTAGTATCCAAATTAGTACCAGAAAATACACCGCCAATTGAAGTTCTTCGTTATATTATTGAAAATAACATTGCTCCTAATGTCGCTATAGCCTTAAGAATATTACTAACTTTGCCTGTAACGGTAGCAAGTGGTGAGCGTAGTTTTTCAAAACTGAAGCTTATTAAAACTTATTTACGCTCAACAATGGCCGAAACTAGATTGGAAGGACTTGCCATGATTTCAATTGAACATGAAATCGGTCAAAAATTAGACTACGCAGACCTTATTTCTGCTTTTGCAAACATGAAAGCAAGAAAAGTGTCTTTTTAAGCAGTACATACTTCAAACAATATAACTTCAAATAATGTGAAAATAGTGCTAAAAACTATAACATGTGCATACTATAGTTAAGTGTTTGTGACTCAACAGTTCATCGTTCCACATGAGAAGAGCATCCCCTATATGTAAGTAATGTAACTACATTTATTTCATATAATTGTCTCTAATAAAGTCAATGGTTTATTTTATGACTATACAGTATTTTCATCAATTTATCAATACATTATTATTAATGGTACTATTTAAAATTAGGCTAATGGTCATGAAATTAATGTTGAAGCTTGTTTAACATAATGGTTTTAAAAATTTCAAACGTTAATTTGAGGTTGGGCTGGGGCGGCAAGGTATGGTATTGCTCGGGGCGGCAAAATTCCTAGGGCCGGCCCTGCGTAAGTCTGGTTTTACTTCAAGGATTATCACTATGAATTTCTGTTTGTGTCTTTGCCCTCTATAAACCCTGTCCGCAAGGGCTAACCCTATAGTATTTCTCTTGACGTCATCTATGAACGACAACTATGTTTGAAAAGTACAAACATCGTCATTAGAACCTACAGTTGATATTATAAGAAAAGATAATCCGATTAGGGGGGCATGTAATCAGAACTCATAAAGTATTCGAAAAGTCTACGATTGTCTGAATAGGGACTGAGGTTGTTTCTTAGGTTATGTAGTAGACAATTCCAAAGATGAGCAGCAGAGTATGCAAAGCTTTTCTTGAATAAGTCACGCCTAGGCTTGGGCACGTGCAATTTGTTAAAGCGTTGACTGCGTCTTTCATAGCATTTGAACATTGGCCATAGATATGCTGGAGCATTATGTGACAGGATTTTTTGAACAAATTTAGCTTTGTTAAACAGAAGGCGCTTTCTTAAACAGGAGGCGCTTTCTTAAGCGCAGTATTTGGAGATTTTTATATAGATCTACACACTGAGTTAGGCAGTTGTCAGAGATTAGACGCACTGCACGCTTTTGTAGTGAACGGAGTCTCTTTGTGTTGGACATTGAGCAACCATCCCCGATTGTGGAGCACAATCGGGGATGGTTGCTCAATAGGCAAGGTTTGCTTGTATGTGAGATATATAGAACAATTTTCGTGTGTCTTTATCTAGGAAATGTTTGATTTTAGCTAACTGGTAAACTTTGTGTGCCGTTTGCTTGGTCAGTGCATGTACATGTGAGTTCCAATTTAGATGCTGGTCAACGACTATACCTAGAGTTTTATGTTCATTAACGTTTTCAATTGGTGAGGTACCAATGTAGATCTGAAGTGTTGTTTTCTCTGAATTTTGTAATTTTTGTCTAGTTGATATTAACATGCATTTTGTTTTAATGATATTTATTAGCATGCGATTTCCGTTCCTCCATTTAATCAGATTATCTGTATCTTTTTGTAACGATAGTTCGAGTGTGTTAAACTTTTCTCACTCTTGTAAACAGTACAGTGGTCTGCAAACAGGTCACAGGAGGAGTGTTTGATGTGTAGTGGAAGGTCATTAATGTATATGGCAAAAAGTAGAGGACCAAGTATAGAACCCTGAGGAACGCCGGTATTTATTACGGCTGGGTTTGAATAGGAGTTATTGTAAGAAACTACATGTTTTCTGTCTGACAGGAATGATTTAATTATTGTCACCAGTTGAAAGTTTACTTTTGATGTTTCTAGTTTTCTAATTAAAATAGCGTGATCTATCATATCAAATGCTTTTTTAAAGTCTACAAAGACTGCCCCACACATGTTATCGTTGTTAATATTTAGGTGCCAGTTGTCTACCATCTTAGATAGAGCAGTGTGACATGAATGTTTAGGTCAAGACCCCGACTGACAATCAATTAGCAAGTCGTTGTTAACTAGGTGTTGTAGTGTTATTTTATGTATGTGTTTTTCCAGCGGTTTGGATAGCGATGATATTAGAGAGATTGGCCTATAATTACTATTATCGGAGGAACCAGGTTTGAAAAGAGGATATACCTTAGCGAATTTAAAGTGCGACGGAAAGTAACTCTTTGCGATACATAGATCGTATGTGTATGTTAGTGAATCATTAATAACTGGAGCAGCATAGCGCAGTATTCGATTACTGATTCCGTCAAGTCCTGATGAGTTATTCTCTTTAAGGCCTAGAAGATAGTTATATACGTCATTAACTGTCATAAACGGAATGTCGGATGGGATTGTGTTTGTGCATTTGTTCTGACAGAATGCTGACAGTTGGCCTAGGTAGCAAGAGGAATCTGGAATCGTAGATTTAAGACTGGTTATTTCTGTCTGAAAGTAATTGCTGATGTATACAAGTAAATGAGGTATTGGGGGTTAACAAGTCTGGCGAATTCCGTTTGTTTGCTAGGGTGTTGATTGCTTTCCACATATCTTTACTGTTTGTTTTGTTCTGAACTAAGTTTTTAAAGTATGTTTTATTTTCTCTACGTATTAAATATTGTACCTTGTTTCTTTGTGCTCTGTATGTGTTAAAGTCCTCATTTTTGTGAGCTCGATCTCGCTGCCTCATGGCTTCTAGCACTGCTTGTGTGATCCAAGGAGATGTGATCTGTCGTTTCACACGAACCTCTTGAGTTGGTGCGTGATTATCAAACACACAAAGAAAGATACGTCTCCAATGAGCAATGGCGCCATCGGGATCAGAAAGCTGGTAAACACTGGCTAAAGGGGCCGCTCGCAAATCATGTTAAATAGTTCATGGTTGAAGTTTTTGAAACTTCATATTTAATACTTATATGTTTATTTCTAGGAGCTTTATATTTATTCTTTGACCATGTGCAACATATTGGATAGCGGTCACCCATTGCTACAATAGGAACAGAGCATTCTATAATGTTCTCTGCACAGGTGGTGTCAATGTGGTCAGTTGTAGTGGAGTATGTTGTTGTTACCCTGGTAGGCTGGTTGACTATTTGTTTTAAGTTGTAAGATAGTATGATGTTTTCCCACGTTTGGTTTGTGTTGTGCATGTCAATGTTGAAGTAGCCTAGAAGAATAATTTCTTTGGCAGTGGTAAATACTTTTTATCATTCCTACAGGACAGAAAACCTGAAACATTGGTTTCTGTAGAAAACTTAGGTCGTCAATATCAAGTTGCACATCCAAATAGAAACCTTAGTAAAAACAATATTAAGGATTTCTTGCCAGTGGCATCTGCTAGGACTGTAAACTATAATTCACCTAGGCAGAGATCTAACAGTATGGACAAAAACTATCGACTAAATAGAGATCATAACTATGGCACTAACAGAGGCAGATACAATTTTAACAAAAGATCACAACAGCGTCAAAGAAATTATAACTCTTATGATGATGGATATTTTAATCCACAATCCTCATTCAGACCTAATGATTATCAATACAGAGGAGGATATAATGCCAGACCAGGAAGAGGACGAAAGTCATTTTATAGAAATAATTAATAACAGAGGTTCTCATCAGAACAATAACTTCAAACAGTCAAGAAATCCTGAACGTTCCATTGCTGTTGTACATGTTAGTGACAATAATCCAGTTCAGACTAATAATGGTATATCTCATGCAAATGCATGTAGTGTGGATTTGTCTAACAGTACTAATTGTTCTGAATTCAATTCTTTGTTTCAGCTAGAGGGCGTCCCTAGGCTTTTATGTGGACATCCTTTATCAGTCATGTCCTCATATGATGGAACAGATTCACTTGTATTTAATAAGGGTTTTGTGAACAATCAACTTGTGTCACTTCTCAGGGACACTGGCTGCACAACACTTGGTGTGCGAGGTCGTTGGTAGATCAGTCAGATTATACAGGAAGAGAGGTGAAATGCATTACATTTGGTGGCACAGTGGAATACTATCGAACTGCGGAAGTATTTTTGGATACCCCATACTTTACTAAGAGAACTCTCGTGTGCCTGTTGAATAGTCCTATTGCCGGAATAATCTTGGGTAATATTCCTGCTCTTCGTGAATGCACAAAGGAAGATATTTAAAAATGGGAACAGCAGCATCTGATCAGTGCAAATGCTGTCATAACTAGAGCTCAGGCTCGTGCTGAATTGGATCATCATAACCAAATTGAAAATGTGGTAAATGAGGTGGTGAATGATGAGAGGAAACTGAGGACTTGGGGACTGATGAAGAGAATAATAATGAGGTGAAGGAAAATGATGATGATGAGGAAGAGAAAAATGATGATGACCTACAGGTGGAACTTATTGATAAGGATTCATTTATTCAGAGTCAGAATGATGATGAGTCTTTAAAGAAATTTATTCAGGTTGTAAAATCAGATGATGTGTTTGATGATAATGCTAAGCATTGGTACACTTTAAAAAATGGTATTTTGATTAGAAATTTTCAAGATTCTACATCTGTAAAAAAAACAGATCATGGTACCAGCTTGTTTTCGACCATTCGTGTTACGACATGCCCACGACATTAATTGTGCAGGCTATTTGGGAATTGCAAGAACAAAACAGAGTTTTGTCGCATTTTTTTTTTTTTGGCCTGGTGTGACAAAAGATGTCAAGGCTTTTTGTCGCACTTGCACAGTTTGCCAAGGTGTAGCAAATAAGAGGCCAAGGCATAATGCGCCTATCCAGGCATCCGATATTTCTTTGCGTCCCTTCGCAAGATGGCTATTGACCTTATTGGTCCATTAAAGATCACGTCAGCTAGAGGGCATAAATATGTGCTGACATGCATTGATATGTGCACACGCTGGCCAGAAGCAATACCTCTTAAAACTATTTCAACTGTTGACATAGCAGATGCGCTATTTTTAATTCTCAGCAGATTGGGTTTTCCCGAAAACATACTATCAGATCGGGGAACTCAATTCGTCTCAGACGTAATGAAACAAGTAATGAAACAGTTCGATATTGATCGTTCTCTTAGTTCTATCTATCACGCCGCCTCGAATGGTAAAATTGAGCGGCTCAACAGGAGTTTGAAACAGATGTTGGGTAAAAAAAAGGTAAAGGAACCTGCTACACGCCATTGAGGCATATTATGTTGACCATCGGCACACTAGGGGTGATGTGGTCGGCATCACGCCGGCCGCCTTAACCTTCCCAGAGTTGCTCTGGTACCCATTTGGGGCTGGGTCAACCCAGGAGCCGTTTGTGGCCTAAAAATTCCCACCTCATCTGGGGATCGAACCATAGACCACTGCGCTAGGAAGCTAGTGCACTAACCACTATGCTACCGCGGCTCGATGTTGGGTAAAGTAACTACTAAATATCCACAGGATTGGGACAGGGTATTGCCCGCAATTTTATTTGCTTACAGAGAAATTCCCAACAAACACACCAGGTTCGCTCCATTTGAGTTAGTCTTTGGTGCTAAGCCCAGAGGACCTATGTCCATTTTAAAACAATTGTTGGTTGGAGCTGACATGAATGAAGATGTTCAAACCTCTTACCAATATGTTGTCAACTTGAGAAAAAAGATTATCGACGCATGCCAGATAGCAGTGGAGGCGTCAGAAAAGGCAAAATTAAAGGCTCGTTTGTTTGCCAATCAAAACAGAAAACCGCGCCAATTATGGCCAGGTGATGAGGCCTATGTATTACTTACCTAATAAAGACAATAAATTACTGGCGTTATGGAGAGGACCTTATACAATTATTGATAAATTGTCAGATGTGGACTATATTTTATCTGTTAATGGGAAGGAAAAAACTTTTCAAATCAGTATGTTACAGCAATTTCATGTTCGTCCTCCGCATCTTAAACCAGTGTTTGAAGCTATTGATGAATCTGTTGATCGTCACTTTTCCTTAGTAGTAATCCAGGAGGAGAGGTCTGACTTATCTGATGGTACTGAACCACTTTTATCATTACCAATCTTACATTTTTTAGCTAATGAGAGTTGGAAAGATGTTTCAATTGCACCAACTTTTGCTTCTCATCAGAAAGAGCAGATTTCTCAATTACTGCAATCTTTTTCTGATGTGCTCATGGATGTTCCTCGGCATAAGGATATCATTCAACAGGATATTGTGCTAACAGATTTCAGACCTATGAAACTAAAACCATATCCTATACCTATTCACTTACAATCACAGGTACAGGAAGAAATAAAAGAAATGATCAAGTTAAATATCATTATCCCATCACATTCACCATAGTTTTCCTATGGTCTTGATTAGAAAAAAGATAAATCTATTCGTATTTGCATAGATTTCAGACGCTTAAATGCCCTAACTATTCCAGACGCTGAACCATTACCATTGTTGAATTTTCTTCTGGACAAATTAGCTACTGCTACTTTGTTTACAAAATTTGACTTGTCAAAAGGCTATTGGCAAGTGCCATTATCAGACAGGGCTAAACCTTATACAGCTTTTGCTACTCTTCTAGGATTGTTTCAATTCAATTTTATGTACTTCGGTCTAGTTAAAGCTATTTCTACCTTTGTTCGCATGATGCGTAAACGTTTCTCTAACCATGAGGATTTAATCACTTATATTAATGATATTTGTCTATTTCATCAAACTTGGAATGAACATGTTATGGGAATTCAGTCTTTATTGAATACCTTGCATCTTCATAATCTTACTGCTAGACCTTCAAAAACCAGAATAGGATTCACTGAAATTTCTTTTCTTGGTCATAAAGTAGGAGTTGGGTTGCTTAAACCTGAAGATTCTACTATCTCGAAAATCTTAAAATTCCTCGAACTAAGAAACAGGTTCACAGTCTTTTAGGCTTGGTAAATTTCTATAGAAAATTCTTGCCTAATTTTTCAGATATCCTCAGTTTTGTCTTCGTTGGTAAAGAAGAACTCGCCAAATAGGGTTATTTGGTCGCATGCTTGCGACATGTCCTTAAATTTACTTAAATGCTGTTTTTCTAAATCACCAATTTTGAGATTACCTGACGCTCGATTTCTTTTTACCCTCAGAGTAGATGCCTCTGTAACAGAGATCGGGGGAATGTTGATGCAGGAATTTAAAGGCTACATGCACCCAACTATGTATGTCAGCCGAAAATTATCGCCCACGTAGCAGCAGTATCCCATTGTGGAAAGAGAACAGCTAGCAATCGTGTTTTGTTTCACAAAGCTTCAAAGGTACCTCATGGGAGCCCGATTCACCTTGGAAACCGACCAGAAGGCGTTGTCGTATCTCAAAACAGCGAGATTAAAAAACAAAAGGGCCGCCAGGGCCTCGCTCGCTCTTCAACCATACGATTATGACATCAAAGCAATTAAGGGAAGCCAGAATGTCTTGGCTGATGTTCTTTCACGTTGCACAAAAGACTCTATAATCACCTATCAATTCTACAAATACAGGTGACTCACAGAATTTCAACTAACCCATGTACATACTTCATGTCCTGATTAAGAAACTATTACATGTATGATGACGTGTTCATATGACATTACTACAGTAGAACAGTAACTTTAATGATGGAGAATAGTATAACAGTTGGTACGCTAACTATGCTGAAAACAAATCTATATGGTTGCATTTTCAAAGAAAGAAACATTGATGATATGAGTAAGCGGTTCACACAGCAACATGATGATGATGAATTCTTCAATGCTCAAAATGGTGATATCTTGTTCTACTCAGCGCACTCAGTATACATGTGGTGCCTTAATGACAGTGCTTATAGTCAAGTTACAGACTTCTGAACACACCTTATGGAAAATGTTGTGAATGATGTCATTTCAAGAGATTTTTGTATGGACCTATATTGTCAATTTTAATTGCAAAAAACTGACGTATGCACATTAAGGGACACAACTCTGAGATGACTGACTCGAAATATCAAGGGGACATAACAACTAAAATTCATATTGAACTATTTTTCGATTGTTGATTACAGTGTGTACTAACATTGGGATTCTTACGGACATACTATTGCATGGAGAACAATCATGGACATGGTCAACAATGTTTTTCGACATACTGCTGGAAAAGGTGTATGAACACTTAGAAATTTGTGAAATGACATTGCACGATAAACTTTAAAGATTTTGTTTAATATTAAGATGTGATTAATGTGAATTGACCTAAGATTGTTGAGTCTTTGACACAAATCTATGTCACACTCACATGGGACTTTGCAACATTAATTGGCTACTACGCCATACTATTATCTATTGCTACAACACATAAGCTTGGTCTTATCTATTGCTCACACAAATGTGTCATATACAAGATTACCTTGCTTCTCTTACCATTAATATGTTATAGTGATGACATATAATTTTGAGGTACACATGTTTTTGATCAATTCACAATAATGTCGCAGTCACTCATTTCATTATTTGATTGTCTGCCTCATGCCATCTATTGTCTCTATTGCATAATAGTATTAATGTTAATGCTTTGCATTATGACTGAATTACTATGAGATTAAGTGACTACTGTTACCTGATGGGACAGATAGGTATTTTTTGGACGGTGTGCGGTATGGGAGTTCCTGGACAGATACCATCATTTTTTTTTATGTTGGATGTTTGTGATAGCTACCTCACATTGATGTTAAAATGTTTTCTGTACTTTGTAGTCGATGGTGTTAGCAATCTTTGCTAATGTCCACACATTGAGTGTTTAATTGCCTACTCTGTGGCAAAAACCTGGGTGCTCTGTTACCGCATTCTAACAGTGAAATTTGAAGATACCATCTTTTCACGCCAGTGATGTTGTAACTCACACTATGGAAATAATGCCAACTTCGTTTCCATTATTTGACGGGGGGGGGGGGGGGGAGAGAAGTAAATGTTATGAGTAAAATTCATAATATGCCCGTCAATATCAAGAAGGTTCGACAAGTGGTCTTGGTTGTTTATACCAGTGACCATTGGTTACAAGAAATTACGTCATTGCCTTTTGGCCGAGTAGCAGACGACTCGATTGGCGGTTTGCTAAAGGCAGCGATCTATTGTTAGGTCTCTTTGCTGTGTGTTCTTTAAGGCAGGCGGACACATGTGTTATAAGCTCCTGAGAATTATTATACTTCACTCTCGATTCCTACATTGTTCGACCACTAGCTCATCCATACATCTCCGTGTGATGAGTCTAGTTTATGTATGATATTAATTCATATGGATGTCAGGAAAGTGAGTACAAATATATTTATGAGAAATCTGTCGGGGACATTGTTATAGAGACAGACAATATGGAAACGTACTGAAGGACTGCCTTACTATATTATGCCAATATGTATTTTGGCTTTACTAATGATACCTGAGGAGCATCGTTATATTTAATAAAACTGTCTATTTGAATTGTCCAGCCTGGCCTTTGGAAGTATTCATTTATGTTGGTGGAAAAAGGCTGTGTGCGGGGTCTCAATCTACATACCCCTACATGAACTTGACCTGAGTGGTGTAATACTCATTTACTAATATAAAACACCCCGTAACACGTGTGAACAGCAGTGCGTGATGCTGCGTATGGCAGTGTATGCAATCAGCGTGCGACAGGAACAATCAGCATTCATACTCTTTGATATTTTCTAAGGGATACTGAGCACGTATGGGTTTGCCCGGAGTGCAACGATGTCGATTCTAATCAACAATAACAGAAGGATAGAAAAATCAATCAGAAACACTTATTGTTCAAGAATGTGTGTGTATTAGGAAGGTGCCTAACATGTTAATCAGAGCAATGCGTTGCTGTGTGTTCTAATCATCTGGAATAGTTGGAATGTAAAGAAAATGCCTTCCGAACTAAATAGTGACTTGTGGCGAGACATGGATGCAATAATACACCCCAGAATAGAAGCTCTCCAGCAGGGAATGGCGCCACTTGGGATATCCCATGCTGAAAAATTGCTTCTTCTTCCTCCTTGCTCGCCTTTAGACTTCCACACAAATGACTAATAAAGGCAGTAGTCAGCTTAAAGTTCCTGACATCTCCAAACAGTTTTTCGTAACGTGAGGTAGCTTGTTACCATATGCTACTCCGTTCGTTGCTGTATGTTCGGCAGGACTGCAGCCAGTGTTAGGCTGTCATCGGGCTGGTGCTGCAGGTGCAGAGATCTGTTGCACCAATTCTGTACTTGTGGTATAGATGATATCTCAATCTGTTGTGTCCAAAGGCAACTATCAGCTAGCAAGATCATGGCATCATCATTACTCCAAGAAGCAAAGGCCGTCAACAAAGTATGCCAAGTCCTCATGTCTGGTATTATCAGCTCAAGATATTTCAATGTCTTCTTCACTCCTTTCTCTTGTTCTCTTCTCCATGTGTTTTTGGTCTTCCTCATACCCTGCAGATTCCAGAACAAAGACTGCCTTCTAATGCCATCAACAGGTTTCCTCAACGCGTGTCCCAATTATGGACAGTGTCCTCCTCTCATCTCCTGTTCCAGGTCTGAAATTTATTGTCAATATTCTGACTGCAGGGTACTTGTTTCGTATATAAGTTTACCCAAGCCTTTAGCTGTGTACGTCACCATGGAGGCACTAGCATCAGTGGACTTAGTGATCACAGGCAACTCTCCTTAAAGTCCAGATACATCTTCATGTGATCGTCACTCTTTTGGGACTGCCAAAACTATATCTAACAGAGCAGCAATTTCAAAGGGATGACGATCTCAAATGAGCATTCCTACACTAACCGAGAGCCAGACCAAATCTTTCTATATAGTTAATATCTGGAAGATGCCAAGTCATGGAGAAAGCGTATACGCAGTCTTAGAGAAAATGTTAAAAATGATTGTTGCTATGGTGATTATATCATGTCATTTTTTTCACAAAATAAAAAAAATTCAGGTAAACCCTGTACGCTCTGTTATGCTGACCACATCACCCCTAGTGTGCCATATGGTCAAGAAAATATGGGCCTAACACCATATTCCCAATATGCCTCAATGGGCGTGTAACGGGATCCTTTACCTTTTTTACCTGAACAACTTGCCCTCATATATTGCTTTTAAACTGTCGAATTCTAGGCAAAAGTTAGTTTTGTCTAACGTGAAGAAGGGCACGAGTGCATTTTAGAAGTGGCATGTATACTGGAACATTGTTCGACCATACGTATGTGTGTACGTATGTGTGTATTGTATTTTTGACGATAAAATACATATTATACACGTATGGTAAAACATCCATAAGTTGAAATAAGTTGCATCACTGTGTCAAAATTTCCAAAACCTGAAAATCTATCTCCAAATGAAACATGTTGTGCTGTCCTACAGAAGCTAGACAGCTTAAACTAAAAGCAATTTAATTTACTTATTTTTATTCTAATATGGAGCACAATCCTGTTCGTCCCTTTTCAGCAGATGACCATTTTTCTGTACATCTAAACGTTTTAACATATGCTCGTCTAGCAATTCAAGCTGTAGTTTAAATAAACCATATATGTATGATATTTACCTTTAAAATGTCAGCAAAACTCTTGTTACATAAAAACAAACAACTTGTTTGTTTCCATATTATGTCAATGACGTAATTTCACGCTATACCTATGGAAAACGCCCCACGTCAAACTTACGCATATTAATTTAACGTATAATAACGTATCATACGCGTATTTTATTTGTTGCCATAAAATACGTATAATACGCGCATTTTATTCTCGGGCGTAACGACGGTCGAACATTGCACTAGAAAGCCCCTGTGTAGTTCTGGGTGTCTCTTAAGAGAAACAAGACAGAATATGTCTACTGTGTTAAGAGGCGACTAATATAAAGTTGTGAATGGGGGCTAGAAACCTCATCATATAAAACTTACTGCCCAGAGACCACCGCTGCAAGAGCATGGGACTACTTGGTGCAGGCTTGCCGAATGGGGGGGCCAGCCGCAGTGATGGCTATATGCAGTGGAGAGCATAATGAAACAATTTTGATGATGTATGCTGAAAACACATAAATCAAAAATACACAACCTGGAGAAAAAAACAAACTGATGTGCTTTTGTTTGTTTATGATGAAACTGCTACTAAGCAAATAAACAGGTAGTCCCATAGCAGACGGCCATAGGGGAGTGAAGTGTTAGAGACTATTCTAGGTCCAGCATCAAGAGATGGGGTGACCAGGTCCCTTCCTAACTGCCTTTTCCTTTCCTAACTGAAAGGCAAAGTGGTAAAGGTTCTTTTTAGTGTTTTATGTTATAGAATGACATCCCTATGGTAATGTCGATACTCGCCAGCGGTACATGACCAAGACCAACATTACAAGGGGATGTCGTTCTATAATATAAAAGTCTAAAGAGAACCTTTAACAGCAAAGTCAGGTGCATATTTACAGTTGGGTACACGGAAGCAAGTCGATACCGTGAATCGAACCCGACACCTCTGCTGTGAGAGACCACTCTGTCAATCGGACGCCCATCAACCAAATAAAGATATAAAATACACATGTACCGTCACCTCTTTGGCTATGTAAGAAAACTGAAAAGCAAAACAAAAAGTAACACATGATGATATTATCTAAAGACACACAAAAAAATAGGAAAGGAAATACATCAACTCATTTAATTAAAATGTTTTAATTATTTCCAACAGAAATAAGTCTAGTCCTTAATTTTTGGACCAAAGGAGAATTTTATTTTTTTTACATTTATTAATAACCCTCGATTTAACACAATGGTTGCTACAAACTATTTTCAGAAAAATGGCACTAACATGGCCTGCAACTCAAAAAAAAAAAAAAAACTGGCAAGGAGCAAGCACAAATACCACGACTGTAATAAATTATGGTGCAGCTATTAAGGTTGGAAAAGTAATAAAGTGAATAGTTAATAAACCAGCTAACACAAACCAGCATATATTTAAACATTACTTACAACAAACAACACAAATTAAATCTACAGACAAAACATCTTTATCAGCAAGATAACACTTAAACCAGAAGAAAAACAACCACCTGGTGCTTGAAAATTCTAGGGATCACTCAGTTTAGGTAAATCTGGGGGTGGGTAAAACTGTTGCTTTAATACAGGGGTTCTCAACCTTTTGTTGTTGCTCATAGCCCCCGTCTGAGCCTTATTTAACTATGTGCCCCCCTCCTCCCCTCCGTCATAGTCGTTGTTAGCTGGAAAAAAGGTACTTTACCAGAAATATGGCACTTACTGTGGCCTCCTAGAAATATGTCATGTCCCCCATGGGGGAACCATAGAGAACAACTGCTTTAATACAATCTGGTCTTTTTAAATTATATACAGTGTGACTGAAAAGTAACTCCCAATTTGTAAATGTTTATATCCTCACTTGTGTCTATAAGATATATATGAAACAAACATCACAACAATGAGCAACAACTACCACTTGACTAATAAGTTTTATTGTTTCTATATTTCCAGAAACAAAACAAAATAAAATGACCAATACACTGACCTTACAAGGGAGACCAAAACTTGTCTGCTATGAAATGTTGAACAGACTGAATCTGTAACATTAATGTGACATCACATTTTGATGGTTGTTTCATATAAATTGTGTGGTAGTGCAGTGGTTAGTGCACTGGCTTCGGAGGTCAGTGGTACATGGTTCAATCCCCAGTTGAGGTGGGATTTTTTTTAGACCGCAAATGGCTCTGGGGTCGACCCAGCCTCATGAATTGGGTCCCACAGCAACTCTGGGAAGGTGAAAAGTGGCGGTGTGATGCTGACCACATCACTCCTAGTGTGCTGATGGTCAAGAAAATATGGTCCTGACACCATATTCCCAATATGCATCAATGGGCATGTAACGGGATCCTTACCCCTTCATATAAATTAGTTCGATAGGAGTGATGAAATAACAATTTAAAAATAGGGAGTGACTATTTTTTTAATCACTCTGTACTTTAATATTCAACAACTCAGTGCCCGCAACCAAAATTTCATATGAAACTTAACATCTCAGTGAATACGCATTCTTATTTTTTAACAACTTGTCCAAATTATCTTTAAGCCTATTTGTCATTTAAGAACATACACAAAGTGACCCATTGTTTGTACACTGTGACAGCAGATATTTTTGGATATTTTCTTCCAACCGTATGGCAGTCTCGCAATCAAGAGTAATTCAAGATGCTAGAGTTATCAGAAATATCAACATCATATAAGCTGTGTAGTTTTCCACAAATTTTTTTTTTTAAAGGGGGGTTGCAAGGGCACAGGTCAGAATGTTGTTGAGAAGTCATTTCTATCTGCTAAAATTCTTTAAGATGCACTTTGCCCTGGTGGGTTTTTAAGTACAAAAGACAATGAGTAAACGTCATTTAACACTAACAGCCATCCAAACAAAAAGGGCAGTGTAATGAAACTAATATGACGCTGGTATAAATGTGGTAAATGTGTAGAAGAAATAGTCAGATGATGCCTCAACAACGATGATATATTTCTCTATTTTCAGTTGATGAATGCGTGAGTGAATTTCTCATTTTCCTCCCAAATATGCAAGTTAATGACAGCTGCTATCTCACAGCCCTGACAAGGGTTCTAACCAATACAAAAACCCACCAGATATGCAGAGTCAAGCATTACCATATTGGTTTAATGTCTTCTACATCTTTCTCATATGTTTTCCCATCATTTTTTATTTACTGTAGATGGTGTACACTAAAGTATGTCTCAATATGTGTATTCTCATTCATTTTCCTTTGAGCTCCTTACGAAGCATAGAGCCACCAATGCAGCTGGCCCCCCTATCAGGAAGCTTGCACCAAGCATTCACATGTTCTTGCACTTGGTTAAATGAAAAATAGGCAAAAAGAAAGTTCTTACTATTCATGGCCATGCTGCCACTGATACTACTACATATTTGTCATGTCAAAATCACACACCTCATTATCAAGATTGTTTGTGTCCACACACAAATACGTTCAGAACTAGTAATATTCAATATGTAATTGACATCTCTGTCATCAAACACGACAATGAATTAAGTAGAAATCAATGGCCGAAAACCAAGAACAAAAATTGTTTAAAAAAAACTTGATTAAAAATGCAAAATACAGCTTTGAAAATGAAACTAATTAGAAATGATTGAAGAATATGCACACATCAAGAGTATGGTATATACATAAAATGAAATGTAAAATTATGGAAAATCATCTTGTTTCTTCTACCATATTTAGCGGCAATAAAAGTTCTGAAGGGCTTACATGCACATGTAGATTACAAAGTCAACATCAAAATCAGAATGTCCTTTTCAGGCGTCATAACAATTATAAATGATCACAGACAAAACACTTACGTAGTATGCAAGGTATGTAATTTAAGTGCAAGTTAAAAACATGGATATTCTTAGAAATTTCTTGTTTATGTCAGGAGAACAAAACAAGAAATTAATACAACCATGATGCAATGTCTGTAAACAAGAAATTCTTGTCCTTTGTTAAAATTATTGACAACTAAATATGAGTGTTTAATGCTGTATACTGGTTATGCGGTACATATTTTTTTTTAACAAAGAAAAACAATAATGTGAGCAACAAAACTGTTTTCCAAACACTCTCACGGCTACTCAAGTTATCAACTCCCAATAAACCATTACAACAGTTAACCTACGGTACTTTTTCTTAACATTGTATGTAAGGCTTAATTTGAAGAAATTCATGAAAAGAACAAGGAAATAACAAGCACAAACCAAATATCTCTAAAGAAATCTTTAAAATCTCATAAAATACAGATGCTGAATGCATTTCAAAGATCTACCCAACATAAGCCACTTCACAGACTATATTCCCAAATAAATCAGACAGACAGTGCTCATGCAAATACCACTAAAGCATAATTTTTGTTATATCACATGAGAAAACTGTAAATCACATGACAAAAACTGTAAATCACATGACAAAACAGCAAATCACATGACAAAACTGTAAAACACTCCATCAATCAGTCAATATTCTTTACTTCAACATTAACATGCCAAGTCCCTCCTTGTCATCCCTTCAAGTTTTTTCCACGTCTTCATCACTTTCATTTCTGTCTCCAGTTCTCTTCTCCATGTGTTCTTCAGTTCTACCTCTACTTCTCTTACCCTGGAGATTCCAGAACAAAGTACTGTCATGTAATGCTATCAACAGGTTTCCTCAGCATGTGTCCAGTCCATCGCTAGCTACATGTCTTACAACTTTGTTCCTTCCTTTTGTTTTTGGTTGTCAAGATAAAGTGGGTAACTACTGAAGCTGGTCTACTTCCTCAAGACTGCTCTTGCAGTGGTGGTGTCTATGGCAATTTGTTTTACCTCTTGAGACCGCCAGCTGACGATAAGTCAAGGCCTAAAATCCCACCCCCTGCAGACCCAAGTAGAACAGTCCCAACTAAGATGGTTTGGCCATGTCTGCAGAATGGGAGAAGATCGGCTACCATGACAAGCATGGGAAACTAAGAGCCAGGGATCCAGACCTCCAGGACGACCCAGAGTCCGCTGGGAGGACAACATTAGACAATCTTTGAAGGACCGAGGACTAGAATGGAACCAGACCAGGAGGAAGTCAGCCGATAGGATAGTCTGGTGCTCTCTCTTCCAAACCTCTACACCTCATGGTAAAAAGGGAATGACTAAGTAAGTAAGAGACAGCCAGCGTCATGTAAAACCTCACATCTTACTACATGCCTGAAGGAGCAGTGGTCCATTTCTTTGCTGCCTCAGAGACACACACCCCCCACCCCCGTGAACTACACAGGCACTGTTGCTGCATATCAAATTAACAGAAAACTGTAAACAAATAAAAAACCATTCAGTTTGTTAGACTAATTAATATTCAGATTTCTATACTGCATACAACTTAAGCTTTTCTGCTATCAAATGATATAGTTTACATTGCAAAAAAAATGGATCATAAATAATTGTATATATTTAACCTGACAGTAGTCAGTTTTTCTGAAATCTTGTATTGACATCAACATTCTCAAAAATCGATATGTCAGATATTGCCTTCAAAAATGGGACCTCAAGACGCAGCAATAGAGACCGCAGTCAGCGACTCATAGCTTGACTGCCTGCGTCAGGACCAGCGAACCAGAGCTGGTCAAGACCGCACTCCACCTCCACGTGGTGGTCCTGGAAACAGTCTGCAGCTGTGCAGGCTGGCTGAGCGAGTGTGGATCGAAATGGGAAGGCAAACCCGGTCCTAAAAAATGCAGTGCAGAAGTCGGATGTGTCAACCGAAAGGTGCAGATATCACAGCTACGTTGTAAACAGACACAACGCAACCACCGTCCTTTTCAGGGCGAACGAAGAAGAAGAAGAAGCCTTCAAAAATGTATATACAGTATTTTCATTTAAAAAAAAAAAAAAAAATTTGTTCATATCTTTTTCAGTGCAAAATTCTTTGAAATAAACTTTCATGATATACCAATATCTGATATACCAACATCTCAGTATTTCAAAATGCAGATATATGCTACCAATTTCAATGTGGCTTGTCACATTTCTGCCTGCGTAGACCTGATTCTGCTCTTTGAGTTAGGGAAGGAAAAGGCAGCGAGGAAGGGAACTGGTCACCCCCACCTCTCGATACTGGACCTAGTATGGTGAAGTCTCTAACACTTCAGTCCCCAACGGCAGTACGTGCTATGGGACTACCGTTACCTTTGTAGCTCCCGGAGGTATCTAAAGACAGGACAGGACTACTGCACCCTCAGCCATGTCGTATAAAGCCACTAATATGAGGTTGTGCATGAGGCTGCCAACCTCATCATGTCAAACAAATTGTCAAAGAAACCACCGCTACAAGAGCACGTGACTGCTTGGTGCAGGCTTCCTGCAAGGGGACCAGATGCAGTGGTGGCTACATGCTCCATCAGGAGCACAAAGGAATTTGATGATGTCATCAAATTTGTAGTTTTCTCAAACTTATCAAGGACTACTTTTAACAGTTCCATTACCAAAGCATAGACTGTCTTGGAAGAGAAACAGATCAAACAATATCAACAAACTAGAAGAAACAAGTGGATACCAAGCAAAGTAGGAATCCAACTACGTCAGCTTCATTATCAAAACAATCATGAAAAGACTCCAGCCCAGAATGTGATTGATGCCATAACCCAAAAACTAAATATATTTTTACACAATAATTTAAGAAACGTAAAAATGAAATAAGAATTTATGCAACAAAGGAAAATGTTTCCTAAATATTATACATCGATTTTCGTCAAGTTGAGAAAAATGGCTTTAAGTTGATCTCGTGTAACCTCTCAATACAAAATAAATGATGTCGATTTCAAATACCGACAACTGTTAAAAAAAGTTTTTTTTTTTTCAAACATATACTTCACATTTTAAAAACAACATGGGGGCCTAGTCTGTTTTACAGACAGGGGGTATGATGTGTTGGTGTTGTGGGTAGTAGACTCTTCCCCTTGCTTCACCCTAGGCCTAGTGAATTCATTTTTCTTGAAAGGAGCGACCATTGCGGTGTCAGTCTCTCTTGGCTTGGCAAAACCTCTCATACCCTAAAATCGTTGTGCGTGGTGAAGAGCCACACCCTCCTCGAGGTAATCCTGGTAACTGAGGGTGTGAACCCCCAGGCTAAACACAACGGATCTAGAGGAGCAAACCTCGATAATAAAACTGGTGCACTACACTGTACACGCCCTCAGTGGGTGGGAAGGAGCCAGATGGATACTGAACAAAGTCTTAGGAGTGGGAACGAGAATGAACTACTTCCTGAAGACTGGAGCCCATCGTACAGGGACAGAGACTCAGGATGTGATGACCCTATTGCCTTCAACTTTTGGTCATATGCCTAGAGCCTCAGAGAACTCAGCGTAACCAGCAGGTAATTGGTGGCGGGGAATGAGCACTGTGAGCCCAACCTTGGCTACGTATCTCAGGGAGATGCAGAAACACCCCCTTTATCTCCCCTAGAGCTGGCACAGTACACTTCTGGCTTCTACCTAGGGTGGGTAGAAAATCCACAGGCACCCCAGCATCAGAATGCCATGATGATGAAAATGTCAAAATTGATTAATTCGAACGAGATTGGACGATGCCTCGTTATTCAAGGTCTGTGCCAGACAGTGGGTAACCAGGCTGTAATAAGCAAAAAATTGATTACTGGAAAAATCCCGAAAGACAGATTTCCCAAGAAGAGGAAAAGTGGGAGAAAGAGCAAAAAGAAACCAAATCACACAGAAAACACATCTACACTTAATATTTGCAGCTAAACATCTGTGGCCTTAAAAACAAAAAGCTTGAATTTGCCAGACTGCTAGACAGTCACAATGTACATGTGGCTGCTCTACAAGAAACTCTACACAAAGACTTTGACCTGCACCTGTCCGGATACACTAGTTACGCGTGTAAGTGCATTGGTTGCCGTGGCATAGTAACATGCATCCGGAATGACATCCACGGAGATGTCACACAGCTATCAACAGCCTATCCCTCAGACGCACAAAAAGTCAATATCTGGCACAATGGAGGCAAATATACTATATACAATGTGTACAGCCCACCTCAGACAACATACCAAACTAAACAAGACACAGTTACACAAAACCCTTCTGCTCGGTGACTTCAACTGACACCCACCCCGTTGGGGTTATCCTGACTACAACAGTACAGGAAGGTACAATGAAGAGACCTGTGAAACAACTAACCTGTCAGTATTACAGGATACAGAGTCCCCACCAACTCTGCTGCACAGGGCCCACCTCTCTCTCAGCCGACCTGACTTGCCCATCTGCCCTAACAGACTAGTCAATTTCAGGTTCTAGGTGACATTGGAAGTGATCACAAACCACTACTTACCACCATAACCACCCCCCCGTAAAGCATGTTTCAAACAGAGAACTTGCTGGAATTTTCAAAAAGCGAATTGGAGGCTATTCCAAGAAACATCTGACCGCCTCCTAGAAAACATTGATACCAATTGTGTCGAAACATTCAGTGAAGAACTGACAAAGTCCATCCCAAGGGGCAGCCGGAAGCCATATAAACCATTCTGGAACAAAGAAATACAAATTGCTATATCCGAAAGAAGCAAACCAAGAACAACACTTGAAACCACACTTTCACAAGGAGCAAAGATTGAGTACAATAAAGCATGTGCCAGAGTAAAACTTACAGTTAAGAAGGCGAAAAAAGCTAAATGGACAGAAACATGCTCCAACTTAGATCTCAGGCAGAATAGAAATAAAGCATGGGCATTAGTAAATAATCTTTCTGGAAAAAGTAGAAGGATGAATCCAAAGCCAATGATAGAGGGAAAGAAAACAATCACTGAAGACCAAAAGAAAGCAGAACATTTCAACCGTTACTTTGCCAATGTGAATAGAGCAGGAAAACTCACAGAGCTGGACAGGAAACAACTATGCCAGTTAAAGAAACAAGAGAAAGCCTCATCAGTCAATGCCTCCCTATTCGAAGAATTTAGCATGAAAGAGTTAGAGCTTCTTCTTCTTCCTCATTCGCCTTCAGACCTCCACATTTATGACTCTAATAAAGGCAGTAGTCAACTCAAGGCTCCCGACATCTCCAAACAGTTTTTCGTTGACAGAAGTGGGTTGTTGCCATATGCTACTCCGTTCATTTCTGTAGGTTGGGCAGTACTGCAGCAGGTGTTCGACTGTCATCGGGCTGGTACTGCAGGTGCAGAGATCTGTTGCACCAATTTTGTATTTGTGGTATAGATGGTATCTCAATCTGTTGTGTCCAGTGCGTAGCCGAAAAATTATGACCTGTTCTTTCCTGGATAGTTGATGATATGCATCATTTTTCAAATGGCCCGGGTGCTCTCTTTCCCATTTGGACTTGAATGTAGCCTTTATAGTAATCTTTGCCATTGCGTAAGTTGTCTCTATATCATTTTGTTGTAAGGCACCTCCTTCCTTAGCAAGTTTGTCTGCCTCCTCATTTCCTGGTATGTTGCAATGGGCTGGTATCCACTGGATAGTGCACTTGTTGAAGCATATGGCCAGTCTTTTAAGGGAGAAGAGTTAGAGCAAGCCCTGGAGAAATCAAAACCTAGAGTCTCCAGGGCCTGACAAGATCCATAATGAAATGCTACTCCACCTGGGCCCATCTGGGAGAGAAGCAGTCCTCGAGTTAATAAATAAGACTTGGAGATCAAGCAAACTCCTGAAAACCTGGAGGAATGCACATATTGTCCCCATTTTAAAAACCAACAAACACCCAGATGAACCCAAAAGCTAGCGCCCGATATCTCTAACATTGTGCCTGGGCAAAATTGCTGAAAGAATGATAAAAACACATCTCTATTGGTTCCTTGAGAGTTCCAGTATTCTGGTGTCATGAACAGGCAGACTTCAGAACCAGCAGCTGCACAGAAGATCAGCTTTTTCGGTTGACGCAAAGAATTCATGATTGATTTCAGAATAAAAAACATACTGTGGCCATCTTCTTTGACCTCCAGCAGGCCTATGATCGTGTATGGAGAAAAGGCCTCCTAATGAAGATGATTGGCATAGGAATACATGGCAAGTTATTCAACTGGATAAAGTATGTTTTGATTGATCGAACAATCCAGACAAAGACAAACGATGCAATCTCATCTAAAGAAGTCTTAGAGGAAGGCTTACCACAAGGCTCATCATTAAGTTGCACTATTTCTCATCTATATCAATGACTTAGCTGACCAGATCAAAGCCGAAAAAGCTCTTTATGCTGATGACCTGGCAATATGGCAGAGTCATGAGAATGTTGAAAGTGGAGCTCAGAGACTAAACGGAGACCTTAGAAGACTGCATGAGTACTGCCAAACATGGAAACTAAAGGTCAACTATACAAAGACTGTGTACACTATCTTTACCAAAAGCCATAAAGTAGCCACAAAGAATATCAACCTGTGGCTAGACAAACACCAAGTGACAAAAGAAGAACATCCCACATCTTGGAGTCACACTTGATCAGCAGCTCAACCTCAAGAACCATATTGAGAATATAAAGAACAAAGCACTGAGGCGATTACAACTATTGAAGAGGCTTGCTGGTACTACATGGGGATCAGACAAGGATACTCTGAGAGGCTTTTACCTTGGCTATGTCCGTTCTGTGATAGAATACAACAACTCATTGCTTACAACCTGCTCCAAGACAAACCTAGACTCTCTTGACAGAGTGCAAAGCAATGCCCTTCGATTAATTAGTGGAGCTATGAGATCAACTCCAACTGCTGCATGTAAAATATGAGGTCTGTTCAAAAAGTTCAGGAACTTCTGAAATTGCGCGCCAATGCAATGTCATAGCAACTTCCGGTCAGTGGCACTGCCTAGTGATGACTTTCTTGAGTAACCTACTGTTTCCCGTGTTTTTCTGTTGTGATTGTTTATTGTCCTGTAGCTGATTGTTTACGTGCGTGCAGATTGTGTTTTGCCAGATGTCTGAATTTCATGAGCCGCGAATCAACATCAAGTTTTGCTTCAAGCTCGGGAAGACGTTCACGGAGACTCATGAAATGTTAAAACAAGATTATGGGGTTCATTGCATGAGCCGTACGCGTTGTTACGAATTGGTTAAGCGATTTAAGGATGGTCGGCAGTCAACAGATGATGACTCGCATTCGGGACGACCCATGACATAATCTGACGATGCTCATGTTGCCCAGGTTCGTGAGATGGTGCATTCCAATTGTCTGACAGTTCGGGAAATAGCAGAAGAATGCAACATCTCCATAGGATCGTGCCATGACATTCTAACAGAGAAATTACAAATGCATCGGGTAGCTGCGAAGTTCGTTCCATGACCCCTGACACAAGATCAGAAAGACAATCGCATTGCCATCTATCAGGAACTTCTGGATCGTGGTAATGAGGATGACAACTTCATGAAGAAAATAATAACCAGTGATGAAACAAGGGTCTGCGGATACGACATCGAGACGAAAATGCAGTCCTCACAGTGGGTTGGGAAGAATTCGCCAAGACCGAAAAAAGCACGGCAGGTCAGGTCAAACGTGAAAGTCATGTTGACGGTGTTTTTTTACATCAAGGGTGTTGTGCACCATGAATTCTTACCAGAGGGGCAAACAGTTAACCGCTGGTACTATCTGGAAGTGCTGAAACATCTCAGGGAAAATGTCAGGAGAAAAAGGACTGAGTTGCAGAGAAACAACTCCTGGTTCCTCCACCATGACAATGCGTCAGCCCACACATCACTGCTCGT
The DNA here is from genome assembly GCA_024509875.1 of Oreohelix idahoensis. NCBI lineage: Eukaryota > Metazoa > Mollusca > Gastropoda > Stylommatophora > Oreohelicidae > Oreohelix > Oreohelix idahoensis. The sequence goes on from JAMPIV010022885.1 coordinate 185,517, forward strand.
TCTGGATTCTTTGGCAAAAACGAAGACAACTGTGCTTCCCCAGCCACCCTACTCACCTGACCTGGCCCAAGCAGACTTTTTTTAATTTCCCAAACTGAAATCCAGCTTGAAAGGATGACGATTTCAGACCACTGAAGAAATTAAGGGCAATTCGCAGACGGACCTATGCACGATCCCCAAAAATGCTTACCAGGACTGCTTCCAGAAGTGGAAACAGCATTGGGAGCGATGTATTAATAGAGGAGAGGAGTATTTCAAAGGAGACAAGGCTGACTAGGTTCCAGGTAACCCCGAAAAAGTTATACAAAAAAAGTTCCGGAACTTTTTGAACAGACCTCATGCACACAAATGTGAAACCCCTTGGGTTGCGGAGGGATAAAGCTGCTTTAGAAGTTTATGAAAGATGTAAGAGAATGAACCGAAACCACCCCCATAGACACCTTGTAGAAAACTGGGAACACAAGCAAAGAATAAAACACAAGTCAATCTTACAACATGTTCATAAAATTCAGGATAGATACCACCTCCCAGAAAGAAGACATGATGTACAGAAAGTAGTACAGAATTTACCACCACATCCTTGTTTAAAAACACCAGAAGTACAAATAAAATTAGTAGATGGAACAACCAAACACTCTGACCCAGTCAGTCTTATGAGTGCATCACAACAAACCATTGATGCCTACCCTGAAGAACAGTTGCATGTCTATACTAACGGATCTGCATTTAAGGCCACCGTCAAAGCAGGTTATGGAATCTACATATGTTACCCAGATGGATCCTCCGACGAGCTGTTCGATGCATGCGGTGAGTTTTGCTCCAACTACGAAGCTGAATGAATCATTGCACTGGAAACAGCCATATACCATCTGAAGACTGTATTTGATGCCTTTCCCACAAAGGCTCAAAACATCGTCATCTTTATTGACAAGCGTTGGAAGGCAATGGACATTGTAGAACTGAAGTAGCCAAATTAATCCTGGATGCTGATCAGCTTATCACTTCCTATGGCATCAGAATAGTTATGCAGTGGATCCCTGGTCACTCAAATACACCAGACAATGACAGAGCAGACAGATTAGCAAAGAAAGGAACAAGACAAGAACAACCACTCATAGCAACAATTCTCCAAACAGCCAAATCACTCATACGAACAACAAACAAAGAAACTTGGCTGAACAGATGGGCCATGTGAAACACCGGGACAGAGGTTTACAGACATATGGCCGGTCTTGATCCTAATGACAACATTGGTCATCTTACAAGGAGGGATCAGAGCACAACACATACCACTCAACAGTCACTTGAACAGAATCCAACCACAACACTCTCCAGAGTGCCAGCTGTGTAACTACCTCTACAAAACTGTTGACCACCATCTCTTTGAGTGCCCAGCAATCGATGATGTTAGGAAAATGCTCCTTCCTCCGAGGCCAGATAAGTGGAAAAACCTTGTACAGAGAAACAAAATAACTTGCGAAAACATGCAGATATCACTACATGGCATTGGGCTGACGGGTGAGAGCCCAAGCGCCACTGAATCAATAACAACAACAACAACAAAAACAACATGCTTTTACCCTTACAATGTCTCTACCACATAATGCCACATATCCAATAAAATGGAATCAATATTTAAAAACACAGTATTTGTAATCTACTAGAATTAAATATGATTGTAATTACAATGCGAATGCTGGCTTGCGATATTAATTCATAATTACAATTAAAATGTTTATTTTTAAAGTAATTTTTTTCCCCAACAAAACACAACATAAACAAACAAAAACATAAATTAAAGCCATCCCTTTGAACTTGATGAAAATGGCTATAAAGAGCGTTGTCATACAACTCTTCATTACTGTGCAGTGCCCAAATGAAGCTAAACAAGAACGAGGTTAATAAAAACAGAAGAAAACAAAAATCAAAAAGGAGATTTGGAATTGAGAATAAGAAGAGAATTCAAGAAAAAGATGGAAACTAGACAAATAAAATATTATGTACACATAAAGAAACTTAATATTTTGTTCAAAACTATAACAGAAGAAAAAACTGAATAAACAGAGAAGAGGATGAAAGTGCTATATGGACAAGAGGATGAAAGTGCTATATGGACAAGAGGATGAAAGTGCTATATGGACAAGAGGATGAAAGTGCTATATGGACAAGAGGATGAAAGTGCTATATGGACAAGAGGATGAAAGTGCTATATGGACAAGAGGATGAAAGTGCTATATGGACAAGAGGATGAAAGTGCTATATGGACAAGAGGATGAAAGTGCTATATGGACAAGAGGATGAAAGTGCTATATGGACAAGAGGATGAAAGTGCTATATGGACAAGAGGATGAAAGTGCTATATGGACAAGAGGATGAAAGTGCTATATGGACAAGAGGGTGAAGATGCTATATGGACAAGAGGATGAAGGTGCTATATGGACAAGAGGATGAAGGTGCTATATGGACAAGAGAATGAAAGTGCTATATGGACAAGAGAATGAAAGTGCTATATGGACAAGAGGATGAAAGTGCTATATGGACAAGAGGATGAAAGTGCTATATGGACAAGAGGATGAAGGCGCTTTATGAGAGAAGATGACATTACAATATGGACACCCAAAAAAAGTCTATCAGATGGACATAAAACAGCCAATCAGAGTGTATCATCCATGCAAGAGGCAGAAAACCTTGGGAGTCAATTACAACTGATTGTCTATGTGGAAATGGCAATTGATTTAGTATGATCTTTCTGACATGCCCTAAAGCAATGATATTCAAGTCATTTTAAAAATTAAGAAGTATCTGAAAAAAAATTTAACTTTGCCTCTTACCGTTCACTTAAAACCAGACATGAAGATCCACTAAAAACAAGCAAAGTCAAGGATAAATTGCCCAGAAAAGAAGCTGGAGCTCAAGGTTCCAACTAGACATGTTGCAGAATGTCAAAAAACCACAGGGAAAAACCTAGGTCTTCTGTGTTTGTTTGTTTGGCGTTTTTGATTTGAAGACAATGCCAAGTACAACCATATTTTCACCATACAAGCTCGAACGTCACCTCGGTAAACAAGGTCTGCGCACAGCAGTGACACCCAAGGCTGCTTGCGAAAAGTCTACTACTGGGAACATATTAAAAATCAACATTGCAGGCATACAAAACAAGAAAGAAGAACTGCTTAAAACCTTACATGATAACAAGATTCATGTTGCAGTACTCCAGGAAATCATTACGCCCAGAAATACCTTTAACATCCCCGGATACACCCAGTACCCCATGTGAATGCAAGAAATACCAAGGACTCCTGACACTCATAAGAAATGGCATTCAGGCTGAAGTAAGAAACATTCCCAGCAGTGGGGACACAGGCATACAGCAAGTTCACTGCTGGTTGAGAGGATTAGAGAAGATAACATTACAATATGGGCACACAAAACGTTTATCAGATGGACATAAAACAGCCTATCAGTGTTCACTATCAATGCAAGAAGCATAAAACCTTGGGAGTCAATTACAACCAATCTTCTGTGTGGAAATGACAAATGACTTAGTATGATCTTTCTGACATGCCCTGAAGCAATGACAAACAAATCATTAAAAAAATTAATAAGTATTTGAAAAAAAAATTTAACTGTGAAGAAGGCGGAGGGAACAGAAAGTCATATCGTGCCCAGAATGGCAAAAACATTAAATACAGTACTGTGCGCCAGCAAATAAACAGTAATGTTTTTCTTACAATGTACATGTTTGGTTCAGTTTGAATGCTAAGCCCTGTTCTGCGTTGTTATCTCCATTTTTTTTTTGCCTGTCATTCTCAAAAGATGATATCATGTCAGTAAGAGCAATAAATAAACTCATTTAAAGCATCGAAACAAAATATAGTTCACTAAACATTTTTGCTGCAGTCATGATTTTGTGAATATGTCGTTATGCCAGGCCTCAGCCTCTTCTGTAAATTAGTTCAGCACAACACTCACCAAGGGTGGCTAACCCCTGCAATACATGGTGGTGACTGTTCAAATTTATTATTCAACAAAGCCAGCAAGCTGTATTGTCAATGTGCAGTTTCATGCCAAGTTCACTGTACTTTTAAAGAACATCAACAATCCTTCAAGCTTCAGAGAAAAATAAAAAATAAAACTTAACCAGACTTTTGAAAAAATATCTAGAACTTAATTCATCTGTATGTCATGAATTGTATTTTATAATGATGCCATCACTACTCCCCTGTTGACATGTTTGAAGCAATATAGCATCAACCCCAGCTTGAGGTGTCTGGCTATTCAAGATGTGGATGCATCAAATTCCACTAACTCAGAATCATTCTTAGATGCCAGCAGAGTGCAGCAAAGAAGCAGGTCATGCTGGACAGATTTTTCCACAAATGAAGGAATTTAAAGACATGGAGTCATGCAAAAAGCAGGGTTCATAGCAAATTTCTTCAAGCATTTTCCAGGCTTTTTCCGGTCCAGCACGTAATTTTCAAGGATGGGAAACTCTAATATTTTCCTCATCTAATTTTCTCAGATATAATTATCACTTTGCTGACCAGCAATCCGGAGCATTACCGTCTCCCATTACCAAGGGTGTTTGCAGATTTCTTTAAAAAGAACTTTTTTTTTTTTTTTTTTTAAATTCATAAAAGATTGAAAAACAGACATCTTTTCCAAGTTTTTAGTGAATTTGTTCAACGTTGGCGCAATAAAATGTTAGTGACATGGATGGTAATGAATAAAATAAGCTTGATTGACGTACTGATTTAACAATTAACCACGTATATCAACATAAAAGGCTAATAAAATTGTGAATTAAATGCAAAAAAAAAAAAACTTTTTCGTGTTTGTCTTTTTTGAATGTATTCTGCGTCTAGTCTGTGGCATCTGACAATGAGCGTTTGTAAATGTTTGAGTAGTTAAGTACCTCTAGTTGGGAGTCTGAGCTGCTTTTTTTATTAACTGGGGTTGAAGTTGTAGCTGTAGGCCTCTGCAAGAGTCTTTGTCTGGATCGTTGATAATCCTTGACTGTGTGGTATAACTTGAAGCAGGGTATCAGACATAAAGGTACATTGCAATCTGGGCAGTACATGCAAGTCTGGCTTCTGTTCCCTGCAGCCTTACACACTTTACAGTCTGGTTTGTACCTTGCCCTTTCATATTTATCAATGAAGTGGTGCTCAGTAAGTCGTGTGTTTTGTGACCTGTGGTTTTGAAGGTGTCACATTGCGTCGAAGAATAGCAGGTTCAATAAGTCATACTGACATCCTCATCTTCGCTTTGATATTTTTTTGTAGAGTTGGCAGTGTTGTAGGTTATGTGCCCATTGACCAGGGCAGTTTCAACTAAGAAATAATATAAAAATAGGATCTGTGTGGGTAGGGGTAGCTTGCACCTAGTTGGCTGAAGTTTCCACACCTCCCATACTTTTGCTGTTTCTGAATTGTTCTGCCCTAAAGAATTTGTCTTTCTAACTGTCTTGTTTATATTATCATTGGAGTGAACAGTGGATATAAGGTTAAATCTTTTCGTATCATGCAAGGTGACTGTCTGCATGCCTTATCTTCCGTCGCACAAAACACAGGATGATTTGTCTTTTTCAATTTGAGTTGTTTTTTCTTCAGTGCTACAGGAAAATGCTTCCTATTTTCCGCTACTGTTCCAAATGCACCAATCTGAATTTCAGGTCTTGAAATAAAGCTGAAGGCTGAATCAAAATTACCACAGAAGAGAATATGTCCCTTGTTGCATATGAAATTTGAATTAAAACTATGGTGACTTTTCACTGAAAAAAGAGTCCAAATAATCTCAGCTCTCAAGAGTTTTTTCCTTTGTCACAAATGATGTCACATCTGTAGGTCTCCTAGTAGTATTAGTTTAAAAAAAAAAATAAAAAAAAAAGGGAACACAAAATAACTTATGAGTAGGCCTAAGCTATGTATATTTACCAATTCAAAATTCTAAACGCATACATAATATAGTCAAACAATATTTAACTAGAACAAAAGGTAATATATATAGTAATTGGGAGGGTAATACTTATGATAAGTGAAAATCTATTAAATATTTAACTGGAGACCTTTACCCCCCCCCCCCCCCCGCCCTACTATTTTTGTTGGGTTTTGTTTCGTTTGTTTGTTTAGATTTTTAAAAAAAATTTAATTTAATTTTTTTTTTTTTTTTAAATTTTAAATAACAGGCCTATCCACAAAATTGCTGATTTTCATTTATCCTAATTACAGTGATTTGACAGATGTGATGCCACTTTCGTGTATCGGCGGTTATTCATGTTATCTGAAATTGAAAACATGTAGGCCTAGGCCTATCCTAATTAGCCTATAACCCTTCAGAGGTAGAATGGGATAAGTCTTTTCATCATAAATATAATAAAAAAGCATTCAAAATATATTTATTTCCAAAAACTGTGGTGAAATTAACAGTGGGACATGAGTCTGATAACAGAGTAGGCTATAGGATATGGAATCGCCATCAATTTCTATTCCTGACCATCTTAAACTGTGTCAAATATATTCCCGTATGCAGAGGTAAACCAAGAAATTTCGTTCAAACGCTTGCTTATAGGCTAATTTTGGCCATGTTTAAAAATTAAACTGTAAATAGGACTACATTGTAAATACAGACGCAAGTACAGTAGGTCTATCTATAAACTGGACTTATTTAAATAGGTTTTATAAATGAGATAAATGAATTTATTACTTACGACAAGTGCTAAAAATAAATCTGCGTTTACGTCGTTAACGCAAAGCGCCAAAAACTTCTGGAAATGGATTTAATGCGTAAAGGGAAGTAAAAATTGTACGGTAACTTTGCGCAAAGGGAAGTAAAAATTGTACGGTAACTTTACAATTTTTACTTCCCTTTGCTCACTTTCATTTCCAGAAATTTTCGGCGGTTTCGTTTTCGGCGCTTTGCGTTAATGGCGTAAACGCAGATTTATTTTTAGACTCGTCGCGTATGTTGTTGCGAAAAATACCACCAATAACAAAAAAATGGGCACAAAGTAACGAACTTTCGATTTCGTATTATTTTTCAAGGTCCGATGCGGAAAATTCAAGGCTTTTAGCCATTTTTCCAGGCTTTTCAAGGCCTGGAATTTTTTTTTTCGTTTTCCAGGTTTTTCAAGGTTTTTCCAGGTCGCTACGAACCCTGAAAAAGACTAAAAGTTAAATCTTTATTCTGTTCAATGATTAGTATGGTCAAGTTCATATGTTTCATTTGAGATTAACAACACTGGAAGTCAATGTTATATGTACGACGCGAACAGCAGTAAAAGTGATTTTTTTGGGGGACCAAAGCTCCTGATGTTATCCTTAAATAAATAAATTAATGTCGTTTGGTGTCATCCTTGATGTCCAACGAGTACCTGTTAATTACCTTTATTTATTTATTTACTGTTCACAGGACTCAAGGTTTCCTCCATTATTTATTTATGAGTTCACCCATCCATGACTTTAACCTACCGTCTATTCTTCGTTATTCGTCTGCCACTACACATTACTGGACACACGTATTTCAGCCTTTATTTGGTCTATACTTGCTGATAGGAAAGTCATATTAGTGACTGCATCTTTAAACTGTCTGGGTCGTCCACGGGTCCTATATACCATAGTTGTATGAGTGTCATGAGAATGACCTCAGCCAATTATGCACTTTTTTTGGGGTGCAAAATTGGCTGAGCGTCGTTTCACGATGTACTGTCACATCAAGGCAATGGTGCCGTTTGGTTGGTCCTAGGTTCGATTCCCGGTAAGCCTATCACTTATATTTTCTTTTCTGTCATTTAGTGTCATCCTTTATGTCCAACGAGTACCTTTATTTATTTATTTACTAATTTATTTGATGGGGGTGGGTGGGGGGGCCTGCATTTCATTATAAAGAACAAAATGAGAACTATTACTGCTGTTGCACTGTTTTGTTGACAACAGCATGATAATGACATGCCAATCATTATTTTCTATGCAAACAATTTGGACTGAAAATGTATGTGAAAACGTAACAAAAGCAGCCTTGCATTTGTCGCATTTACATTTTCTTAAACACATTTGTCACGTTTTAAAAGGTTTTTAAATGTATCTTACTTTGTATTCTTCTTTTATGGACAAGGAAAATTTAACTAGAATAACTGTCATGTAAGATTCAAGTAAACAAAAATATTATGAAGTTGGACATTAATTTTATTAAAGGACAACAACATTTATTTGTTTGCTTTTTTTTTTTGGTTGGGCCAAAAAGAAAAAAAATTTTTTTTTTCACACAGCTCTACAATTCAATAATTTCTTAGTCTGACAATAACCTACAGTAAAAAATACATAAATATTAGGTTAAATAAAAAGGCAATAGTAATTATTTTTATCAGGCAAATGCACAGTCATGTACGATGGAAGAGGCAGAACCATAACTTATGTTTAACAGATCAGCCACAGTAATCTGATGGTCTTCTTGAATGAGATACAACGCACAAATGATTACCTTTAGTTCATAATGTCGTCTAAAACCCCAGTCAAGCAAGCTTCATCAGTCACACTTGTTCTGCCAGTTCTGAACCTTTATACCCATTCATGGACTTATCAACACACTTTTCTATCTTGTGAATTTCTTAGGACTTCATCCCTTCTGCCACAAGTAACATTACAACACATATTGTTCCACGATGGTGCAGTAAAAGAATGCAGCTGCCGTGTTCACACACCAACTGCATTAAATAAAATGAAGATCCAGTAAGATTCAAGCGTCGCTGCCTTTCATACTGACACTGGTAATGCTAGTCAGCTCCTGCATTTGCTGTATTATTTTGATTCCCAAACTGCCTTCATTTGTTTCATTTACTGTCACATATTTCTCTCTCAGTGAAATCTATTTCTTCATTCATAAAAATGAAAAGTATGATTTCCATTTACACATGGAACAATCCATGCTAAAGTAATTCAGTAACCCCTTTCAAAATCTAATGAAGGGGGAAGACAGTTTGATCATTTTAAATTAAAGTACTAAACCTTCCTTCTGTTTCCTACTTAACACAAGACAATAAGTTTATTTCAGTCACACTACACACACAGCCATACTTTTTACAAACATGTTTTTTCTGAAGACAATTAATGTTTTAACTATTTCCTGTTACATAAAACAATCATCTTCAGGATCAACAACTCTGGAAATCAGACAACTGATGGGTTTTAAAAGTCATATTACATCTACTGGTAATTATGAACCAGTTTTACTCACCTCCTGTCTCACAATTTCCTTGTTAAAAATATTACACAAACAAAAATGCTTCTGAAAGAACTACAATATTTACAAGACACGGTAAAACATTAGCTGGCCAAAAGTGCAGTGGGAATGAAACAGGGGAGATCTTGTAGGGTAGTGTACTGATAATGAGTCTTGTAGGGTAATGTACTTGATAATGACAGATCTGTTTAATGTCCAACAGCAAGGCTGTGGTTGTGAAGGCATCTGCTGTGATGAGGCCCAACTTGTATCATCATCTCAAGATTTCATCGCATGCCTGAAGAATACAAGAATAATTACAATAGTGCAAAAATGGAGTCATGTCATTTTGTTAATTCAAGCCACAGACAAACGACATTCTGTCCCATCATGTTATACAGCAAAATCCTTTCCTGTCATATTACAAAATAATTGTGCAACTTCTCACAGTCTCATTCCGTATGTGAAGCTTAAATAGAAATATATACAAGTAAATCATGAGGTAAGCTCTTTAGGTTATTATAGGTAAAAAAAAACAAAGGTAAAGGTAGTCCCATAGCAGATACTGCAGTAGGGTATTGAAGTGTTAGAGACTTAACTATGCTAGGTCCAGCTTTGAGAGGTGAGGTGATCAATTCCCTTCCTCACTGCCTTTGCCTTCCCTAGCTTAACAGCAAAGTCAGGTGCCCATATAATAAGATATAACAAAGTGAAATGAATGTCTGTCAGCACCATTGTATTCAGTGAAATTGTGGCACTGCACAAGGAAGTCTCATTAACTGAGTATTGCACAGCACCATAAGTGAAAGAAGAACAAAGATGCGCAAGTCCTTATAAAACGTGCTTATTTAGACAGAAAAATGTCATGTTATTTCAATCAAAAGAACAACTGAAAGAGTTGCTCAGCCAAGGAACTGCCCAACATCACGCAAGAAACTAAGTAAACGAACAAGAGAAATGAGCATTAAGACCTACAAGCTGAGAGAGCCAGAATTTAAGACCAGATATCAGGGGCTTATTGCTACAGAACAACCTGATGACTTGGAAACCCTCTGGCTTAAATTCAAGGACATCATAAAGACAGCTGCTGCAGAAGCATGTGGTGAAGTCCGACTTGGGAACAAGAGAAAGAGGACACCTTGGTGGACAGAGGAAGTCAAAGAGAAAATAAGAGAGAAGAAAATGGCATGGAAACAATACTCAGGAGCTAAAAACACAGCAGGACAAATGGAGAAATATAGAGAATATGTGAATAAGGTGCTAGCAGCAAAACATAAGTCCTGGGAAGAATTTGGAGAAAAGCTAGAAAAAGATGTGCAAGAAAACCAGAAATTATTCTATAAGACCCTAAAGAACATGAGGAAGGAAAAACAATGCCCTCACAAATTTATAAAGGACAAGCAAGGCAAATTGCTTACTGCCCCGAAGGAAGTAATGGAAAGATGGAAAGAATATTTCTCAGAACTCCTTGATGGTGAGCAAGGTCAAGCATCAGAAATGATAACCACTAGCACAGAACAGAAAACCAATGGTGGTAAAGATGACATAAAGATGGAAGAACTGAAGGCAGCACTGGAGAAAATCAAGATGGGCAAAGCAGCAGGGCATGATGGTATAAAACCAGAAATGGTTAAGTACATGGGAGCATCAGGCGACCTATAACTCTTAAGGGTCCTACAGGCAGCGTGGTGCAACAAGACCATACCAAAGGATTGGGAGACTGCCATCATAACACAAATTTTCAAAAAGGGTGACAATCGACAATGTGGAAACCATAGAGGCATATCCCTTCTCAATGTCCCTGGTAAAATCTACTCTAGAATCCTAGAGCAGACTCCGTTGCCTAGCTGAGCCACAATTGGATGAAGTCCAGTGCGGATTCCGAGCAAACCGAAGTACTCAAGACCTAATCTTCACCCTCAGACAGCTGAGTGAAAAGGCCCTTGAGTATAAGAGTGAGATCCATCTTTGTTTCATAGATCTGGAAAAGGCGTTTGACAGGGTCCCCTGGAGCAAACTTGGGGACTGTTTGGCAAGGAAGAACATTCCAACACCTCTGATTCATGCTATACAGAGCTTCTACAAGTCTTGCAGAAATTATGTGAGGACAGCAAACCATAAGTCAGAAGAGTTCAGGATCACCACTGGTGTAAGACAAGGTGATATCCTGTCACCTTATCTTTTCATACTCCTCAAGGATGATGTCATCAAGGCATGTAAGGAGAGAACAAGAAAGTATTCAGTGGGGTACTGGAAGATGAGACAGGTCTGTATTTCAGAGCTGGCATTTGCTGATGATGTTGCCCTGATTGCTAAATCAGAGGCACATCTTCAATCCAACCTGCAAGTCTGGAAGGAAGAGCTGGAGAAGAGAGGGATGGTCATAAGCAGCTCTAAAACAAAATCCATGGTGATATCACTAGAAGAAAGAAGACATCAGATTAAGCTGGGAGAACAGGTCCTGGAGCAGGTCGACCACTTTAAATACCTCGGAGCTATTATAGACAGAAAAGGAGGCATCAAAGAAGAGTTGGCCACTCGAAAAGCAGCAGCTGGGAGACTTTTTCAGGCCATAAATCGAGGATTCCTCAGCAAGAGAGAGGTTGGTAAGAAAACGAAGATGGTTGTATACCGCTGCACTTATGTCGCAGTTTTGACATATGGATTTGAGTCATGGGCAATGACAACAACCCACAAAAGCCAGATCCAAACCTCAGAAATGAGGTATCTGAGGAAAGTGGTTGAAGTAACAAGAAGAGACATGATCCGCAACCAGACGATCCGTCAAGGCCTAAAATCCCATCCGCTGCAGACCCAAATAGAACAGTCCCAACTAAGATGGTTTGGCCATGTCTGCAGAATGGGAGAAGATTGGTTACCACGACAAGCATGGGAAACAAAGAGCCAGGGATCCAGACCCCCAGGACGACCCAGAGTCCGCTGGGAGGACAACATTAGACAATCTTTGAAGGACCGAGGACTAGAATGGAACCAGGCCAGGAGGAAGAACAGCTGATAGGATAGTCTGGCGCTCTCTCTTCCTTCCAAACCTCTACACCTCAAGGGTAGAAGGGGAACGACTAAGTAAGTAAGTAAGTAAATAATTCATGTTAGCTTTAAAGACTCAATAGTGAAACTTCTTGCCCATGAAGATATGTTGTTGGGATCATTAACAAAAATAGGTAGCCCAGGTCTTTTAGAGATAAAGGACACAGGAAATGGCCTACATTAGTGTGCCGCAACCAGTGTGCCATGGCAGGAAAATGTGCATCCAAGGGGTGTCCGCTTGGTGGCCGTGACACCAGGCAGAATACACCGCATAATGGCATGCAAAATTATATGTTATGGTAAAGTAATTATGAAAGAATCTCACACGTAAAATTTTTTACAAATAATAAGTTGAGTTATCACCCTCTACCAGCCCAATTAACATAATTATGACTGTTGTCTTACTCTTCCTCTTTCACCTTTCAACTACCCCTAGGAGCATAGGCCGTCAACTAACACATGCCAAGTCTTCCTGTCACATGCCATCAGCTCAAGGTCTTCCCATGTCTTCTTCATGTCTACCTCCAGTTCTTTTTCTTTGTGTGTTCTTTAATCTTCCTCTACCTCTCTTACCCTGGGGTTTTCAGAACAAGGACTGCTTAGTAATGCTATCAACAGGTTTTTCTCAGTGTGTTCCTATCCATCTTCAGCGTTGTCTTCTCATCTCATGTTCCACTGGTGCCTGTCTGATTTTTTATTATCAGTTCCACATTAGTGATCTTGTCATACTTCTATTCTATGCAAGCATCCATTTATGAAAGTCAGTAGGCCTACTTTCTTGGTTGTTGTTTATGTTGTTCTCCATGATTCAGAGCCATACTATAGGACGGACTTAGCATTTGAACTGACAATTCTGATTTTTATATTGAACATGATTTCTTTTGATCTCCATTTATTCCTCAGTGCAATGAAAGCCCCTCTAGCCTTTTGTATTCTTATTTTGATATCACTGTCCCTCCAACTGTGTCTATTACTGATGCCAAGGTATGTGTACGATTTCTACATCTTCTTGTGGTGTTTCTTCCCATACGATTCACACTATATATTATTGTTAACCATACTATTTTAGTCTTACTGCAGTCCTCCTATTTCTTATTACCCTAGGACAAGGCAACGAGCTCCAGGGGTAAACCAAAGTGTATTTCTGATATTTCACACAGCAAGTAAGTGAAATGTGTGTCTACCCAATGCATGTGACATGAGAAATGTCATGTAGTGTGGGCAGACAGGACTGTGGGCGGAAGGACTTTTAGTTAAAGGCCTATCATTCAAAGGAGCTGACCGATTCTTGTTTTCACTGAAACACCTTGCAACTGAATTGCCTCAAATACTAAGAACCATGAGATTTCAAAATGTTTCACAACATTTTCAAACTTTCAGGGCTACAACTGTTAGAAAAGCATATTTTTTATTGGTAGTATGCATATTGTAGGAACTCAATGCCTCAGACAAAAACATTCTAAAACATCCAAAGCATGCAAGTAACAAGGTCTGCTTGCCTTATTGTAATGCTGCAACTAATGGCTTTCATTTTTTTTTTAGAAGCTCAACTGACTTAAATTATGTATCACTAGCAATAACCCGTCAAGCTTGCTGGGTTTTTAATTATAGTGTGCTGGTTCCGTTCCCAGATGAGCAGATAGAAGTACATTCTTAGAGTGTTTTTGGTTTCTTTCCATTACACAGTGTGATCACACTGTTCATGAACACCGTCATTTGAACGCTTTTCTTTGTTGATTGTAACTATTTTCAGGAGAGTATATATAATGGAAACAATACAATTTTTCAACACGGTTGCATTCCTCAGCTGTGACCAACGTACACACGGCGAGAATTATGTTATTTTAGATTCAATTTAAAAGTTCTTTGATGACAACATTTCGTGTGAAAGTGCATGGATTGTTTTCGAAGAGTGTTCCCTAATAACAAGTGGTTTTAACAAAAACTTTCAAGTTTTCATGATTTGTACAACAGGTGAGGGCGACAAAGAGCTGGCCATGTCCGAAAATACAATTCACTTTGGTATGTTATTGGCTTATGCACACCAATTTTTATGCACTTTTTCTTTGTCGAGCGCTACTAATTTCGTGAAAGAATAAAAAAATAAAAATAAAACCGAAGTATTTGTTTTATATAACACCCACGCAGCGCAAGTTGAACACCGTGTGTTGCGCACTTTTTTTTCTGGTGCGAGTTACTATTTTGAGTGAGACCGAACGACATAACATACATCGGTAATTATGTTAGTTGGGATGGGATAATTTGACTATACGGATCTATTCAGACTGACTATAACTGCCTACTATAAGCGGCATCAATCAGTCAGTCTATCACTCCTATTTGTTCCATGCAGAAAACAAGACAGCAACTGTTGCCCATCATGGATTTCTGTTTTGGGCCATCTTTTTCAACCCTGCCCATGGTAGCCTAGTTGCTTTAGCTTCTTCCACTATTCCCAAGTTTCTTACTACCTCCCCAGTTTTCTCTTTTCTTGTGGGCTCCAGTCAAGGGCATGTCTGTTTATACTGATTGGCTATTTCTAGAAGGTTTGCACATCTCCATTTTTTTGTTCTTTAATCCCCACGTATACTGCTAGTCATCTGGCTCTAATTCACAGGTCTGAGTTTATTTGTACACCTATTTGTACAAAGGATGTGATGGAAGGCATTTTCTACTGGTGAATATCTGACATTTGAATGTGATGCTTTTGGCAACATGCCACATTTCTGATTTAGAAACATTTTACACTTATATTGTAACAGCTTAATTTTATTTTTTCTGGGAAAGAGATACTAATTTTCCTACTGGTTGGAGACAGATGAAGATAAATCTGGCTTAAATTCTTCTGGCAGTGAGCATCCTGGTTTGTTCCTCCTCCTCTGTTGACACTGCTTCTCAAATAAGTAAAAGCTATGTACATCTTCAATCCCCTGACCACTGAACCTTTACAAGTGGTTACAAGGATCTACCCTTACTGACAAGAATTATATATTCTAATTTATCAGACTGATCTAATCTGACTATCTACAGAGACTTACTTAGTCATTCCCCTTCTACCGTGAGGTGTAGAGGTTTGGAAGAGAGAGCGCCAGACTATCCTATCGGCTGTCTTCCTCCTGGCCTGGTTCCATTCTAGTCCTCAGTCCTTTAAAGATTGTCTAATGTTGTCCTCCCAGCGAACTCTGGGTCGTCCTGGGGATCTGGATCCCTGGCTCTTTGTTTCCCATGCTTGTTGTGGTAGCCAATCTTCTCCCA
The DNA here is from genome assembly GCA_024509875.1 of Oreohelix idahoensis. NCBI lineage: Eukaryota > Metazoa > Mollusca > Gastropoda > Stylommatophora > Oreohelicidae > Oreohelix > Oreohelix idahoensis. The sequence goes on from JAMPIV010022885.1 coordinate 201,036, forward strand.
TTCTGCAGACATGGCCAAACCATCTTAGTTGGGACTGTTCTACTTGGGTCTGCAGGGGGTGGGATTTTAGGCCTTGACGTATCGTCTGGTTGCGGATCATGTCTCTTCTTGTTATTTCAACCACATTCCTCAGATACCTAATTTCTGAGTTTTGGATCTGGCTTTTGTGGGTTGTTGTCATTGCCCATGACTCAAATCCATATGTCAAAACTGCGACATAGGTGCAGCGGTATACAACCATCTTCGTTTTCTTACCAACCTCTCTCTTGCTGAGGAATCCTCGATTTATGGCCTGAAAAAGTCTCCCAGCTGCTGCTTTTTGAGTGGCCAACTCTTCTTTGATGCCTCCCTTTCGGTCTATAATAGCTCCGAGGTATTTAAAGTGGTCGACCTGCTCCAGGACCTGTTCTCCCAGCTTAATCTGATGTCTTCTTTCTTCTCGTGATATCACCATGGATTTTGTTTTAGAGCTGCTTATGACCATCCCTCTCTTCTCCAGCTCTTCCTTCCAGACTTGCAGGTTGGATTGGAGATGTGCCTCTGATTTAGCAATCAGGGCAACATCATCAGCAAATGCCAGCTCTGAAATACAGAACTGTCTCATCTTCCAGTACCCCATTGAATACTTTCTTGTTATCTCCTTACATGCCTTGATGACATCGTCTATGAGGAGTATGAAAAGATAAGGTGACAGGATATCACCTTGTCTTACACCAGTGGTGGTCCTGAACTCTTCTGACTTATGGTTTGCTGTCCTCACATAATTTCTGTAAGACTTGTAGAAGCTCTGTATAGCATGAATCAGAGGTGCTAGAATGTTCTTCCTTGCCAAACAGTCCCAAAGTTTGCTCCAGGGGACCCTGTCAAACGCCTTTTCCAGATCTATGAAACAAAGATGGATCTCACTCTTATACTCAAGGGCCTTTTCACTCTCAGCTGTCTGAGTGTGAAGATTAGGTCTTAAGTACTTCGGTTTGCTCGGAATCCGCACTGGACCTCATCCAATTGTGGCTCAGCTAGGCGTCGGAGTCTCTGCTCTAGGATTCTAGAGTAGATTTTACCAGGGACAGTGAGAAGGGATATGCCTCTATGGTTTCCACATTGTCGATTGTCACCCTTTTTGAAAATTGGTGTTATATGAATGGCAATACTCTCCCAATCCTTTGGTATTGTCTTGTTGCACCACGCTGCTGTAGGACCCATAAGAGTAATAGGTCGCCTGATGCTCCCATGTACTTAACCATTTCTGGTGTTATACCATCATGCCCTGCTGCTTTGCCCATCTTGATTTTCTCCAGTGCTGCCTTCAGTTCTTCCATCTTTATGTCAACTTCACCATCATTGGTTTTCTCTTCTGTACTAGTGGTTATCATTTCTGATGCTTCACCATGCTCACCATCCAGGAGTTCTGAGAAATATTCTTTCCATCTTTCCATTACTTCCTTCGGGGCAGTAAGCAATTTGCCTTGCTTGTCCTTTATAAATTTGAGAGGGCCTTGTTTTCCTTCCCTCATGTTCTTTAGGGTCTTATAGAACAATTTCTGGTTTTCTTGCGCATCATTTTTTTTCTAGCTTTTCTCCCAAATTCTTCCCAGGACTTATGTTTTGCTGCTAGCACCTTGTTCATCTACAGAGACAATTGCTGAATATCCTGTCATATCCTCACCAATCAGTAAAGTTGTGAATTAGTTCAGTCCCCACAGACTGTAGCGCTTGAAAATAACATAATATTAGTGGTTCTAAATCCTAATGAGAAGCTTCATGGAGTTTGCTAGTTTTCTAACAAGCATCATAATGTAAAATCCATTGCAAATTTGGTCCTACAACCTCAAATGCTATAAAAAAAAAATTATCTTCACATTCAAATCACTCAAACATTTTATCAATATATTCAAACATATCACAACTTAAGGTATAAGAAATACTAGCAGGATCTACTAAATCTCATCTAACATAAGTAAATTACTGAGTTTTCTATAATAGTAGTTTTCTAAAAAACATGCTGCTCAAAGAGAGATAAGCTTTCACTAGCAAACTGTACACTTACTATAAGATACAAACATTTTTTTTTTAAATGTTTATAATAACAATTTTTTCAATTCAACAATAGAAAAATTATATAAATTATATATATTCTAAAAAAATATAAATAACACTTTACTTTAGTATTGTTTTCCTAACATGTAAGTAATTTATATTATCTACAAAACTCATTTATCAAGAATGTTTCTTGACATTAATTATAACTGACCTCCCAGCGTAATAGCTTTTTTCCTGGCCTGTAATGCTCATTTTAAAGTGTTTCTTCTATCTCAAAGGGCTCTTCTGGGATATGAAAAAATTATTTCTGATGGTGCCGATTACCAGAAAAACATAATTTAAAATATTGTAATCTTTTTATATGATTGTTAATTCTCTTTGTACAGTGACAATATTAAAAAGTGTGAGATTTTCATCTAAAGTATGGCCACGATTGAAATGCTAGACAAGGAAATGTCCCAAATTATCCTCATTCCACAACCTGCCCGCAGGAAAAAATCAAGATGACCCATCACTCGCCCACACCAAAAAAGTGGGGACCTCCTTAA